>JAMXBD010001924.1:0-267390 GCA_024138025.1 Combretum micranthum
CTATCTATTTATCATGTTTTAAACATTGAGGACAATGTTTAGATTAAGTGTAGAGGAAGGGAATTTAGCAAGATAGGGTTGAAGTTAAAGTTTGTCAAAGAATAGAGTACATTTGCTTTAAATGATCATTTTTCTTCACAAATTAAAGGAAATTAATGAAATTACTAAAATTTAACAAAAAATTTTCAAAATTTTAAAACAAAATCACCAATTAAGTCAATAGAGCAGATAATGAATATCATTATATGATTGAGTTAACTTTACTATGTGTAAACCACTTTACAAATATTCATGTGGAGTAGTTTTACTTGTTATTTAATCTATAAATTTAGAGCTAGAATTAGCTTAAAGTTGCTAGTAAGGTTACTCAATTGGTTTGTAAAAGCTTAAATGATTTGTATATTTTTCAATTCAGTCATTTTGAGAGCTTTGATGACTGTAAGTTTTCTCTTTAACCAATTTTATTTTCTTTGTCCCCAAATGATCTTCCATAAAGAAGTCAGGTGTAGACTTAAGAAAGAAACTCAACATATAATTTTCTCTGAAAATTTTCACCACTATCATTTTCAAATCAACATTTGTAATTCTTCTATGCTTACTTTCAAACCACTAATAAATAAATAAAAAAACAGAGAAAAATTAAAAAAAGTATCAACCAAGATTTAACTACTGGCCAATACTATGTGGTATGAGTTTCATATGCATTCTGATTGACAATTTCCAATTTAAAGTGAAAATCGAATTTTTTTAGGTTTTTTTATTTAATAACATACATATATAATTTGGATATTGGCACAATTAATGAAATATCCCAAATTCAATTAGGTTAACTAAGAATGTGTGAATTAAATAGTATAAAAATACAAAATTTTTTTAATCAAATTATAACCTAAACTAGAAATTTGAGCTAGATAAATTTAACTAAGTAGATTAAGTAAATTATATAGTATGGTTAGGTGAATTAGCAAATTCAAGCTAGTAATTAATTTAAAATGAAAATAAAGCTTAAACCACATTAATATCCCATTTCATCATACCAAATATATCAAACCAAACTCAAATACCAATTTAGCCATCCACCTAAAATGACAATTTCCCAATTTTCCCTTTTTTTTTTTTCCAATTTCGAAAATTTTCTATTAAATCAATACATAAATTTTGGTCGAATATTTATTTCAATTACCTTAGTAGTTAAATTAATTTCATCATCTTCAAAATTTCTAAACTAAATCCCTAAATTTATCTACCTATTTTATGTGATACCTTGATTTTCATTGCATGCAAAATTATTAGTAAATCAATATCAAAGCATCTAATTTAACAAACCATAAACTAAATTTAGGTTATAATTAGAATTAGATGGAATAATTAATAAGAAAAGAAAGTATTGAAACTATAATAACCTTAAAAATCAAAGGAAACCATTTAAACTAAGGGCTTAATCAATCTAAAACAAGGAATGATATGGAAGCTACTATCGAATTCAAATTTAATAAAATTCAATTAAATATATATATATATATAACAAAGATTCATAGGAAAAGGAAATTAAAAATGATAAGTATTAGTAAATAAAAGATAAACAATAAATAGCAAAGTAGTAAATGGGTAAGGAGGTATGAACAAAAATAAAAAAAATAGAGATAACATATAATATAATGATTAATGCAGATTTTTCAAATAAAGTTACTTTAACCTAAGAAATTAATAAAATGCCCATTTAAATTTGTAAAAATTGAAAAACTAGCAAAAAAAGAAAAAAAAATAGAAGAAAAATTCACAAAGGCTCTAGAAAAATCTGGAAATTATTAGGAAAATTTGGAATACTAAATTAACTAAGGGAAAGTGCTAGAAAATTTCCCAAAATATGTCAAAATGCAGGCAAAATGGTATAATAAATGGGTTAACGTCAAATTTGGTACCTAAACTTTGCTTGAAAATTCAATTAGACACTCGATCTTTAAAAAGTTCAATTTCAGTACTTGAATGAACTTTTCAATGACATTTTTAGTACCTCATCTAATACTATTATAACGTCTGCTAACATATAAATTCTGACTAATAAGCAACTGCTACGTGTAATTTCAATTAAAAAAAATCAAACAACATAACCAGGCTTACTTAACCATGGGGGTATCGTCGATTAGTCATTAAGGGTGTTAGTTGTTTTGGCAAGTTTCGGTATGCGGCAGCAAATGTTTGTATTCTATAGTTGAGTTTATCGGAGTATTTGAGTTGTGTTGTTGGATAATTAGAGTTAGTTGTTATTGTGTTCATGATGTTGTCACAGTGGTGGATTTTGGTAAATGGCCTACTGAGTTTAAGAAGAAAGAAAGAGGGCTAGAGAGAGAAGTTGAGAGCGGTGAGAGGTTAAAGGAGAAGCTGTTTGAGAGAGGGAGACCCGAGAGTAAGATGATGAGAGAAATCTTATATATAGGTCTGAGATCCAAAAGAAGAAGAACCGCCTTATAGTGATAACGTTCAGTATTGAATACTTGAGGAAGTTGTATAACCAAAAGTTTTAATCTTTATTTTTTCAATTTAGGGTATCGTCGATTAGTTGTTGATGGTGGTGGTTGTTTTAGTGAGTTTCAGTGTACAGTGGTGAGTGTTTATGTTCTATGGTCGTGTTTGTCAGAGTGTTCGAGTTATGTTGTTGGATATTTGGAGTAGGTTAGTTGTTGTTGTGTTCATGATGTTGTCACGGTAGTGGAATTCGATTAATGGGCTATTGAGTTTAGAGAGAGAAAGAGGGCTGGAGAGAGAAGTTAAGAGTGGCAAGAGGTTGAAGGAGAAGTAGTTTGAGAGAGGAAGACTTGAGAATTAGATGATGAGATATATCTCATATAGAGATCCAGAAGAAGAAGAAACGCCTGGTAATGATAACATTCAATATTGAATGCTTGATGAAATTGTATAACCAAAAGTTTCAATCTTTAATTTTTCAATTTATAGGTTTTTAATTTGGACCTCAATTAGGCTATTCTAGTGAATCAATCTTAGAAGTAAGTGATATGGATAATTCATTATTCCTTGTTGTAACCGCTTGAAGTTGAAAAGGTGAATACAAAATATAAACAAGTTTGATCAAAAGAGCTTGAACTCTTCAATAATAGTGGCCACAGAGATAGCTTGGGGATGACACGAGTGGAAAATAAAATAAAATAAATAAATGAGAAAATAGTAATGATTAGGTGAGCTTGTTGTCTAATTTTTTTAATTGAAATTACATGTGACGGTTGCTTATTGGTCGGAATTGACACATCATCAGACATTATAACCGAGTTAGAGAAGGTACTGAAAATGTCCTCCAAGCGTTCGTTCAAGTATTGAAATTGGACTTTTTAAAATTCAAGTGCCTAATTGAATTTTTGGCTAAAGTTCAGGTACCAAATTTGATATTAACCCTATAAAAAATCAACCAGGTGTCATTAAATTTAAAAAAAAAATT
Source organism: Combretum micranthum (assembly GCA_024138025.1). NCBI lineage: Eukaryota > Viridiplantae > Streptophyta > Magnoliopsida > Myrtales > Combretaceae > Combretum > Combretum micranthum. The sequence continues at coordinate 3,452 of JAMXBD010001924.1, forward strand.
ACACACCACCTGTAAACATGTAATAAACATGTAGTTAATTTTTCATAATTTTTACTTGACACTTAGATAGTTAAAAATAAAAAATAAGAAACCAACCAGATCCATCTATAAATAGTGCCCAAGGTTCTAAAATTCATAACTCACACAAAATATCACGAAATTCACCAAACTCAATATGTGAAAACTTGGTATTGAGAGAGAGGCTATCGATAACTCTATGGTGGTAGAAGATGGCTAGAAGTGGTGTCTTTTGGTGGTAGATGGCAGAAATTAAAGCAATTTTCACGAAGTTATTTCAACTCCTTTCGTAGAACCCTTTTATAGGTAAACCCACAGAATATTAGGTGCATCTCATAAAATTTTTAGAATTTTTTTTTGTCATTTTGCTAGTTTAATAAAGTTGAAATTAATGTAATTTATATAGTTAAAAGGCTCCTTTATGCATGATAATTTTTAATCATATTCTAAATATTTAATATGAAGTTTAGACAGTAAATTTATCAATCTATAACATAGGTACAATTTTTCCTATAAATACTCCATAAACGATAAGCTGATTACCTTAAATAACTATTATAAGGCTTATATTTAACATTAACTACAATTAATCTTTTAATTACTACTCCTATAGTATATATTATTGGGACACTAATACTGAATAACTAGACCCTACAATAGCCTAAAAGAAAACAATATTTAAGATCATACGATGTAGTTAACATGTATTTGCTTACACTTCATTCTTTGGTAATTATTAGGGGCAATGTGAGAAGAGGTAAATTTTAGATAATTTCATCAATATACCATACTTTTTCTAGAATTTGTATCATATGTTTGCTATTTTAAATAAATTTTCTAAGATTCTAGATTTATGTAGAATAATCATTGTAAAGTTAAATTAGTATAAATAGCTAAAGTCCTTTAGTGCACTTCAAACTTTTTATCAAAATTACTAAGTTTAGATGCTAACCTTACAATTCCTTCAATAATAAACTCTCAATTATAAGTTAATTATTTAATAAAAGCCAATATAAAACTATAATTAATACTTAAATTATATCTTATTAAAACCATATTAAAATACATCCTATATAACACGATAACCTGAATACATTATAACCCGCCACGTGTTCTTCCTAATGATAGACACATTAAGGCTATCAATCTGCTAATCCACAATTAAATATATATTCACCAAACTCTCATATAAAAAGGGGTACCTGTTTTAAATAACAACATCTCATAATAATAAAATTTCTTCATAACATAGTTGACATAAACCAAAGCCAACACAAATTAAACTTAAAACATCAAAGGAAAATCTCATACAATCTTTTCAAAACATAAACAATGAAAACAGTATGAAATTCTAATTTCCTTCTTCTTGTATATCTATAAATCAGCTGGAAAGTCCAGTCCATTATCGTCTTCCCCATAATTTATGAACATGCCATAGCCAGTTAAATAAAAAACCATTGGATCCTTACTTATTCCTGAAAAAGATAAAAGAATGAATACAAAGGCTCAGTTCGCCACACCACAAACACATGCACATGAATAAGCATTATATAGTTTCAAATACAACCTAATAACTAATGCAACAAATACAAATTGTTATCTTTGATTAGCCATCAAACAACATAGACTAGGGTTATTCGTGCCTAACCCCGAACTCGAAGTAACTCAGTACTCTGTAAAAATAATCAGTATTGAAAATATGTAATATATACATATATGGTGTTGTGAATCTCCCACACACCCATAGTACCGTAACCATACTACTTTCTAAACTACCAGAATCATCTTTGTGCACGACTCCACTCAAGACAACAATACACATATATCATCAAGGTGCCGCGTTAGTATCACAGTACTACCTGGTCTTTACTAACCACAGCCAAGCACAAGCAGCAAACACAATTTCTTATTACAGTCAAATGACATTAGGTCAATTTATCATGTCTAACCCTACAAGCACAAACAACAAGTAAGGTAAACTCGTAACTAAAATCACTTTTTAGGAACAGAGCCCTAATCTCACAGAACCTGATCACATAAACAATTTCTCATTCTCAACATGATTTCATAAAATATTCACATTCTTTTAATCATATAAACCTTAATCTTAAAAGAATTACGAATCCTAACTCATACGCACCTTAATCTTTTGATAACAAAATCTCCAACAGAGCAAAAATTGTCCAAAATCCTCCAAACTATGACTTCCTTCAAAAATAATTTAAATAAGATTCAGAAAATATCTCTTTTGCATCATTAAAAAGATAGAAAAGATTCACACTTACCTAGAATTTTGAATCTTGATCTTTCATCCTTCTTGATTGTAGAACACAAATCACCCACGAAACGTAGGGTTTTTCTCCAATTTTCCATTCAAAATCCAAAGGAAAACTTTAGGGAAAGATCATTCCCTTTAAATCTTTAACTAATTGATGAGGATTAACTTACCTTGATTTAGATTCTTGATCTCCAATGATGTTAAGATCATAAATAGAGAGAGATTTGAGAGCTTTTTAAGGTTTAGGAGTGAGTTTTGGAGAAGAGGGAAGCCTACGATATAAAGAAAACATGAAAAACCCTTTCAATTTCCGTGTAATAAAGGCTGGTGGCTTAGGTGTGAAAGCTGGCGGCCTAAAACACTGAGGTCAAATTTTTCTTCATGAAGGTTGGCTATAAGCCTGCAGGGCACAGATGAAAGGCCACCGGCATTGATTTTTAGGTCAGCGGTGTTCAAGCCAACCTTTACTCTACCACTTTCCATTTTCCATCACGTCTCTGTCATATGATAAAACATAAATATGCTTTAGGTTTTGACCATAAAACTCTCTTAGTTTTAATCTAATGACACATTTTCCCTTCAATATAATTTATTTATTTATATGTCACATCCTAAAACACTATAATTGTAATATATTCCTAATTAGCTAAATTAAGAATTATTACCCTTGGTAATTACATCAAGGAAAAGAAGGAAAATGATAAAATAAACCAGCCAACCTACGAACGAAACTATAGATACTTATAACTATTCACTGTTGGATATTATTAGGTGTTCATAGGAAATACTGATAAATCGCAATTTCTGTAAGTGGTTCATTTATGTGGTAATTATAAAAAGGGTCATTATTTGCATTATAATTGTTTGTACTTGTGAGTTAGTTCTAAAATGCATGTGGTTGATAATTCTAGTTTGAAGTTGGATGTTTAATTATCCTATTGTATTGGTGTGAACTATCTATTTGATCGCTTACATAAAAATATGACCTTAAGAGTACATTAGAAGTAATAACTGGTCATGTGTAGCATATTGCATTTCGCATCCTTGCTTCCATAGATACCAACTATCAAGGTGAGAAACCCAGGGGACATTTCTTCTTTTAAATTACATGGAACTAAGTGATAGGAGAGAGGGTCGCAATATAGGTTAAGAGCTATTAATGGATAGTCCGAGATGATTTTTAGGAAGACAATAGTCTATTGCATATTCTTGGATTTGATGGAAGATGTTTTTGTGCCAAACCCCTGAAACCCAAATTAGAGTAGCATTAATTTCTCTAATTTTGTGATGTATTGGTCAACATTACGTGGATGACATCTTAATTGAATGCACAATTCACTCTAATAATAACAATGATTCTAATTTGTCCTATAATGTTTATAATTACTCTTTTTACATCCACTTACTAAGTTGTGATTATATGCTTATACCTCTATAGATCTTTTTGCAGAGATATGGGATTCTCTAGGAAGTATCAGGATTGTTTTTAATAGAATGGAAGACGAAATATTAAGGATTATGTGAGGAAAGTTGAGATTATATCACTATAAAGGTATATATAAAGTATATTTCTTCAGATTATTTATATTTTTGTTTGTTAGCCATCACTTGATAACTATCAATAAATTGGTTTAATGAGATAAGTCTTGTATGTTCTACTTGCTAGTGGTAGTTAAGGCCACTAATTATCATTTTCACTAAGAATGTACAATGGGACTGTCTTGATTAGGATAATGGGATGTAACTAGGGACGCAAGTAGGGCGGGTTGTTATAGGGTACCCGACCGCCCAACTCGCTAAAAACCTTATAGGGTTTTGGGGTAGGTTTTGGGATTAAAAGAAAACCCGATAAGTTATCGGGTCGGGTTTTGGGTTTATTATGTAACCCGTTGGGAAAACTCGACCCAACATAAATTCAAAATATTAAAAAGTTAAAAATATTAAGTTATTAAAGCAAGGAACCTATTTATATTCTATGTATGTGAAAGTAAGTGGAAATGAAGTGTTTGCATTATAAATGGTATTATTGTCTAAAATTCATTCTTTCAATATAAGTGTTTATATCATTGATAACTTGAAACAAAATTCCTTCTTTTTCTTTTTTTTTTTAAGAAAAAAAAATAAAAACCTTATAGTAGGGTCGAGTCGAGTCGGGTTGGGTCGGGTCAGTCGGGTTATGGGTTCCTTAAAACCTTAGCGGGTTGGGTTTTGGGAATGATAAAAAAAAACCGATAGGGTTTTTCTCTGGTTTTGGGATACTCATTAAAGACTCGGGTAAAGTTTAGGTTTCAAAAAACCCGTCCCGAACCCATCCAGGTTGTATCCCTAGATGTACCAGTCTTGAAGTGGTATCAGAGTCAAATAATTTGAAGAATCCTAAAGGTATGAGTAGAATGACATGAGTAATTTAACAAGAATACTTTAGCATCCAAACTAAGTAAGGAATATTAGGTTTTAAAATCCTTTGGTTGTAGGAAGAAGATATTACTTGATTAGGGATTTCATTACAAGAGGGGCTATGTCTTTTATAAAATTACTAGTTAAGATTACCAAATTTAATATGTAATTAGTAGAATATGTGGAATATCACACTTATATTTCTCATGTGGGTTGCCTTCCTTACCATAGGATGTAGCCCCAATCAAATGAAACTTAGAAAATAGGAAATGTGTAAACCACCAAAGTTTTACGATCGATTAAGCTTAAACCCTAATTAGAAGGTCAACAGAAAATCCTAAAGTCAACAAAACCATAGTCAGACGCAACTGTTCAAGTCCGGCAATCCCGTGTTCGTAATCTTAACCAAGTAAGTGAGAGATTAATATATAGAATAGTTCATAATAACATGAGAAAGCTTAAAAAAATCATATTAGTTAAACTGCGATTCGTTTTGAGCTCGATCGGATACAGTTTTCGAAAAGCATGTCCTAGGGCTTGGAATAGTAAAAATATTCCGGATATATCATTGGACTCATAAAGATATAAGGTTTTCAAAAATATTAGTTTTATAATTTTTCGGTAATTAAAAATATCAGATATCGCAATTATACGCGTATTTTCTTATTACTGGTACTTTATTTGTCATATTTACTTTGCATTACACTATTCATTACTATTCTACACTATTTATCTATCTATACTTTTTCTTACAACCTACTCTTACAACCATAAACCTATTTTCTTACAATTTTCATTTCTAATACAACTTCACATCTCTCATATCTTACTTTTCATTAACAAAAATACAAAAAAATAAAATTTCTCTCTCTCTCTCCCACTCCATTTGCGTCGGCCCCCTTTCCCTTTCCCTTCAATTTGTTTTATTTTTCATTTATTTAATTAACACAAATTTCCCTTCACTTTTTCCTATAAATACCATATCTTCCTTCCATTTCCTTCGCACCTTTTATACACTACAATTACTCTCTCAAAATCTCTCCAAAAGTTCTCTATAGTTTATCTTTCATAGATAATGCTTCTTTAAGTTTTCCTTATGTTCATTTGCTTAGTATGAGCATAGTGTATGTTTTCTAAACCCATGGAGATTAGGAAAGTAATAATATGTTCATACTTTGTTCTTGTTCATGAATATATTTTCTTTTATGTTGTTCTTATATTTATTTAACTAAACATATCTATGTAGTTATATATATATATATATATATATATCTTTTAGAGTATATAAGCTCATTTGTTATTGTAGTTTATTTACTTTCCTTGTAATTTATTTACTTACCTTGCAATTTATTTATTTACCTTGCAAGTTGTTTTAAGACTAGTCTTTCTAGTCTTAGAATTGTCCTCATCAAGTCAAAATAATTTTCTTCTTTCTTTTGGGACTAGTCTATTTTTAGTCCAGGGAAGCCTTGAAGAAGCTAAGGCTCCCAATACTTGACAATTATTATTATGCTTATTTATTTCTTCCATTCTTTATTATCTTATCTTGTGATATTTTTTAGCTTTTATAAACTACATGATCATATTCATTCATGGCTAATAAGTTGTTGTCCAAATAAAAAATTAATCTTTTTGATGAAAGAATAAAATTTGATCAACATTTTTTCAAAGACTTAGAAAAATATTTTTAAATAATCTCTTTTAAAGGGTTATGTAAACTCATCATGAAACTTCAAACTATTAATAAAAGAAGTTTCTTCAAAAGTCTAAAGATATCTCCTTTTTAATTAAAGAAGTCTTGATATATTGATAATAACTTAATACTATTTTTTTAGGAACTTTCTAAATCAAATGCTAAATAAGTTTTCAAGAAAATCAAATTACAAGGAAAACGAAAATAAAAATAAATTTTCAAAGAATAAATTCATCAAGTACTACTAAAGTAAACTTTTGAAAACACTGTTTTTAATTCCTAGAAATAAATTTGGTAGATAACCTCAAAAGACTAAACTTTATTTTCAACTCATTTTTGATAAACTAAAGAATCAAAATATAGTATATTAGATTTTGATCATCCAAAAATTTATAAGTTACTTCACCCACATAAAGTAAAGTCTAAGAAATCCAAATTTTCCAAAACAATAGAAAAGGTTGTTTTAAATAAATTAAATAAGGCAACACCTATAGCTTCATGCATAAATTATGAGTCTATTTATATACATAAGGAATTCTTTTCAAAAATATGCATTTGAGTTTTACTTAAACAAGCCTTAGTAAATGAAGGATTAGAAAATATTATTTTTCAAGAAAGGAATTTTCATATTAGATATGTGCCCTTCTAAACCGAGACACAAATGACCTTTTATAGTAAAAGTAACCTTAGAAATAGATTGATATCTTCGAGTAGGTAGAAAACGATATATAATATGCGAAATTCCGAGTTAAAATGAGCAAGTTATTGCCATTTTAAGTTGGAACTTTCTTCAATCCGATTTTACCACAAATTAAAGACAGACTTAGAATTTTTAAAGTAGAAATTCTATGAAAGACTCATTTTAGGTATTTCATATTGTTTAGGTGAAGAAGGAACCGATATCGCCTTCCCAGAAGATTATTTCGATGAGGAGCGATCATCATGGAGTGAGTTAATCCCTTACTAATTACATTTCCTTGATTGTGCTTGTAAGTAGTAGCACTGGAGAGTAAAGAAAAAGATAAATGAATAAATGTTGTGTGATTTGGATTCATAATTGAATGATGTGGTTGTTGAATAAAAGCTAAGTATATCGAAAGAGGAATTGATGAATCACTTATGTTTTCTTGCAATGGTATGATGAATATTGTTTTGGTCACCTTTAACTTGAACTTGATGATAATTGAATAAACTAATATTAAAAAAGATTCATGCATAACATATTATGAGTCACATTTATTTTTTTCGCTACTATTCTTCATGTGGGGAAACGAGGAGTCGTAGTGGTAGCTAGTAGGAGCCGGATAATCTACATGGGCTAGTGGGAGCCAGACAGTCTACATGGCAAGTAGGAGCCAGTAAGTCTGCAACTATTGATGGTCGTACGGGCCGGCAACCACTTAACCCCCGACATGGAGGGCGTAAAATCCATGCTACACATGGTTTTTGGTTAATCGTGTGTATTTTGTTGCTCATGTGATTGATGCATTCCAATATGATTGCCTAAAATACTTGTATGCTTTATGGAAATGCTTCAAAGAAGGGAGTTATCTCACTAAACTAGTTTTGCTTATACCCTTATAGCTTTTTGTTATAGTTTGATTACTTGTGGTTAGCACAAAGGAGCCCCTTTTGTCAGGTATGAGCCAAAGCTACTAGGAGTTTTTGGAAAAAGTTTATATATTTAGTTTTGGATGTAGACTTCTAAGAGAAATCTCTATAATAGACTTATGTTATATTCATGTATGTCTTGAAGATGACTTCGTTTGAGCAAGATGTTGAGCCTGGGTTTTGATTTCCGGTTCGATTTCCTTTAATCTGATTTGTACTAAACCTTAACCCATTCAATACGAATCCTCGACTAAGAATTAAATGAAATTTTGAATTTTGAAACTATTTTGGAGTCGCAACTCTACTAAAATTGAGAAAAAAGATAAACCAAAACCAATGGGTAGGTTGATTTCGGTTTTGCTACCGATTCGCGAAAAAATTGTTTTCAAAATGAGAACTAGAAATTAACCTGAGTCCGAGGGCTAACCTATTAAAACCTAAATGGTTATCACTGTAGCTTTCCAATTTTAAATTGTTTTCTTTTAAACCTTAATTTCAAAATCTAAACTATTTACAAAGCTCTAACTATTTACAAATATGTATAAATTTACTGTTGATTTCTCTCAAAAGATGATTTTGATGATAACAAAAAGAATTAAATGATTTCTTATATATTTTATTTAGTGTGCAGTCTTAAATGTTAATGAGATAAAATTATATCAGAAAGTCTATCAAAAGGTTGGAAGTTTTACATTGAACAAAATTCGTATATCAGAAGGTTACTCAGAAGGTGAAACAGTGAAATATTTATTCATAAGAAGTTTACTCAGAAGGTTCCAATGAGAATTGCAAAATTTTTTAAGAGGAAACATCAGAAGGTTAATGAACTATATTAGAATCACATGTCTTCCAAATCAGATTTAATTCATGAAGACCTAGCTCCAATGTTGAGTATAATTTGGGTATTATGCTCAATGTGTTCTACAAAGTCGGTTCAGATTCCACAGGGATTAAATTTCGAACATATGTTCTTTTTGAAGTTCATAAACAGACTGTTGAAGAAGGGCGGCTCGGATTTGATTTTCAATTTACATAATAAATTACATTTGAGGAGAAAGTTAGTATGTATAATATGAAGTACTTACAAAGCACAATTCAGATTTTTTATGGAATGTGCTCAAAGATTTATTGAAAAATACGAAGAACGTGGAAGCTTGGATAAAGCATGAATAGTACCAAACAATGAAATTGTACAACTACGGATAAATTGAAGTCCGAATTTTTCGTATAAGATAACCATATAAGTTGTTAGATATTTGATTTATCTTCTAAAGCTAGGTTTTCGAAGAATTACTTCAAGAATTCAAAAATTCAAAGTGAATCAACAGTATGATAAACATGAGCTGATATTGTGAGAACTTCGAGCAGATTTCACGCACAAAATCTGGGACAAGCTTATCCATATCTTCTTCTAGCCGTTAGAGTAATTGGAATAAAAGGACAAAGTACAAGATAGAACGGAAAGGACGAAACAATTACTTGCAACAGTGATCAAGTTTTCTCTTACGTGAACAAAAAATTGTCATAGTTTACTCAAATTTATTTTGAGCGAATTCTTTTGAGGAAATTTATTTTTATTCCTCTTGATTTGATTTTACTCTTTAGTGAGAGTTGAGAGTTGCAAGTAGACTTAGTAGATTGATTGATTAGGAGAATCAAGCTAAGTGAATTGTAGCTAAAGAGAATTGGCAAGAACTTCTTGTAACTTTTATTGATTTGATTGGATAGTGGAACACAACCGGTGAGGAACACCGGGACCCTGGCTTGGAGCTGGAAGAGAGGATTGACGCTCAAGGCGAAACCTCTATAATTTGACTTTGCACTCTCTACTCCCTTATCTCTCTTTAAATTCGTGCAATTTTATTTGTTGCTCATAACTGTGATATATACTTAGAAGGTTGATCAGAGAGTAACTCATTTATATTTTCTTAATCAGAGAGTTAGTCAGAAGGTTTCTGGGAGTAAAAAGTTTTGAATTCATATTTGATTTTTCGTGAGCTTAAGCAAATCATTTTGATCCAAATTATTGTTCAAAGTTTTTATTTGTTAAGTTTATTGTTTCAAGAAAGTTTCAAAGCCATTTTAGTTGAATAACCAAGTGGTGTGAAATTTATTCAAAAATTTTAAAAGTAAATTTTATAACCAATTCACTCCCCCCTCTTTGTTATCTTTTTGGGACCAACATTTACTTAAACTAAGAGAAACAAACAAAATCACAAAAATAAATTTTTTACATATTTAGAGTCTCCATTTAGGTGCCTACGTACCCACTAATCGGGATCAGACCATACGTAGTTCTTTAAGAAAAATTTAGTTTGTTGGTTGATTTTAGTATTTTGAAATCTTATCACTTTAAGTTCATTGAGTTTTATGATTTAATAAAAATTATCTAATTTTATGTGACTCTTAAATCGATCAAATTAATTTTGAACAAATTTATAAAAATCAAATTTTTCTAGGTGTCAAAACGATTTTTTTTTTTAAAAACAAATAAATCATAATAATATTATCATCACAAAAACTCATGTAAAACTATCACAATTATTTATAAACACATACTTCACACTATTATCATATATTTACATCAAACAAATATTACTATGATTAATATTATTAAAATTTCAACTAATTTCACTACCTGGTCTTTAAGGTTGGTTGATAAGAGTAGGATCGAGTAGGTTTAGTGTATGTGGTTGATTGGTAGGCGTAGGATTGAGTAGGTTTAGTGTATGGGGTTGAGCTGACTACACTGACACTAGTATCCTTTCCTTTGTTGTTGTTAAATTACTTGAAGTTTGTAGTCTTTTTCTTCACATGGATCTTCCTGGTAGTAATGGCATTTTCAATTCTGCATCCGGCCAATACTATCTCGGAGAAATTAGCAGTAGTATGTCCAATGAGATGGGCAAAGAATGGTTCTTCCAAAGTATTGATGAAAGTAAAAGTCAAATCCTTCTTTTGGATAAAAGTAGATACCATATATGCCATTGATCTCCACCTTTGAGCATATTCCTTAAAGGACTCATCTTTCTTCTTCCTCATATTACCTAAATCCCACATAGATAGGGCCACTTCAATATTGAACTTGTATTGATTATAGAAAGCAATAGCCAATTTGTGCCAAGTATTAATCTCATTAAGATCCAATTGAGCATACCATGTCAAAGCTGGACCGGTAAGGCTATCCTGGAAAGTCTAGATCATAAATTGCTCATATTGAGTGTACCGGCTCATCTTCCTCACATAGAGCCTAGTATGTAACTTTGGGTAACCAGAACTATCATACTTTTCAAAGTCAGGAATCTTGAACTTCTCGGGGAAAGCCCCAACTTCGATCATAGGAAAGTTTGTGATTCCATCTTGATCAAATCCTTCCATTTTCTCAAAAGCTTTGAGTTTCTCATTGGATTGAGAGAAAAGCCTTTTCTCCATCTCTTTGTTTTGAGCCTCAATTTCCTTCTTAAGGCTGGAAGATTCGGTCTCGACAGTGATTTGTGGCTCATGATTAATTACTTGTTTCTCAATGGCTTTACCATCTCTCTTTACCCTAGAATGTCCTTCGATAGTATCTTGAGGGGCCTTTAAGTTTTATGCAAGAAGATTCATTTGCTCGGTCGTTCGAAATACCATTCGTTCTAAAGCAGTGAACCTTTGCTTAGAAATTGGATTGGAAATGCCAGAATTATTGTCGTTATTGCTAGCCATTCTGGATTTGGACCTATGAGATTGGACTTCGAATTGGGTCGGACCATTTAGGAGCTATCTTTTAGAAACTGGATGAAAATAAAAAAAAAATTCCAAGTTTAGAGAAAAATATGTATATTTATATATAATTATTATTTTTATTTTTTTGAGCGAAAATCTTATTATTTATTAACAATTCTCAACAAAACAAATATATATAATACACACAAAAATAAGCAAATGGTTAGTGAACAAAATACATACAAAAGAGTTATACAAGAACATGTAGAGACAAGAAAAGAAAAGCGCATGCGCATGCAAATTGAGATGATGAAGAAGCTTTGTAGCAAAAACCATTTTATTTCATTAAAGCTGAATTTATTCAAGGAGTCAATACATGACCTAATCATGACAAAACCGAAAAGCTAAACCAAGAGACTTCAAACTTAAACCAAACGGATAATCTTTCTAGGACACACTAAACGGTTCTTTAGCTCCTCGATAGTCCTCTTCGCCATCCGTAGTTGAGCTTCAAGTGCTTGAACCTTGGCTTGAGAACTTTGCACTTCCTCTTCCATCTCTCCCTCCCTCTTCTTCATTTCTTGGAAGCGAACCTCCACCCGAGCTTTTGTCAATTTCATATAAGCTTGTGTCTCCGGGTTGGGAGTGGTAGGTGGTCGACTCAATACCTTGGAAGCTTAAAATTCCAACCCTTCTACCTTTGCCTTTTGGTTGAGGATGTATTCTTTAGTGGCCCAGTATTTCTTCATCTTAGTATTGATAGGTTCTATCACGTAGATCGGCTTGATTTCTCTTGTCTCCCATTTGGCTTGTATCATCCCTAGCTTTCCCTCTCTTTGTGCCCAAGGAACGTCGGGGTCATCATAATCTATATTAACCTCCTCTAATGATGGCTTGCTAATTATATCTTGAAGTGCTCCATATTGTCTTATCACACGAGCCAGATAATATCTCGTAGACCCGGTCAAACCAATCAAAGGAACTGCCGCATACTCCGTGCATCCGGTTATTACTGCATGAGAATGGAACCACTTAGCAATCCAAAGAAATGTGTGAGCTTCTAGGTCTTGGAGTAAATGCACCCACTCATCGGTTCTTGGAAGATCTTGAATGCGGACTCTTTCACTAAAGCTCAAAATAAGATCATAACCATCTCTAATGTGGCAAGCCGGACTCAAATTGCTCCCATAATCTTTAGTGTGGCTAGCAAACTAAACTATCAAAAGTACCATGCTAGACTTGAACTTCCTATGGCCTCTATTCTTCAAGTGGTTGAGAGATCTATTTTGTTCAGTGAGCAAGGCCGGGATATAAGACTTTCCTGCCAAAAACTAGTCCACTAATTCCATTACACGGTAGTGGATGAATAGATCCCCATTCAGGAAGAGGATAGCACCAAATACTGCAGCTATAAAGGCGTTGATGCGATTTTGTTCCCATGGTTCTACACTTCCACAAAAGATGGACTTATTGTCCTTGTAACCATTTGGAGATGCAAACCATTTGAACAAGTTAGAAAGCTAAATGGAGACTGAATTGCAATTCTTGAGAGCTTTAGCTACATCGGTCCTCTTAATCCCTAAAAAGGAGTTGAACAAATCGATCGGCCCTTTACTAAGTTGAAGGGCATATATTCCCACATGAGTTGGTGGAACTTGAAGAAGCCTTGTGTTTTCCTTAATAGTAGGACTCAAAGTGTGCTCACCAAGGCAAAAGGCGGCCTCATCAATATTCCATAAGTAAACCAAGGCCCTAAAAAGATGAATGGGGACCTGGACCTTTGGTAGAGAAAGAATAAAGCCTAAACAGTCTTCAATGAATCCTCTTTGTCTTGGCTTGAAAGTTTGTAACCACTTGTTCAAAATGGGCATTGGACTAGTAGGCTCATGAACATGGATGTCGGGAATAAGACGGGCCCATATGTTGCCACTACACATACTGCTTGCCATACTTCCTAATCTACATATTACAAAAGAGATATGTTGCAACACGATATATACATTTACAAAGGACAAAGATGAGGTTACAAGGATTTACAAGACACATTTACATAACGGATTATAAAGGAAAGTTAACTCCTATAAATTCAGCTTTTGTTTTGTTTTGTAAAAGGTTTTTGAAAAACACTTTGATGGGCCACAATGTTTGATCATCATCTTCTTCATGTAGTGAATGTAAGAAGGGTCTGTTCTAAAGATTCCCTAATTAATGGGCCATGGGCCACATTAACTGGAGTGGGAGGCTAATTCGTGTCCCGAATGGTAGGTAACCATAACACCCGAGACCTACTAGTGCCTCCCGTCCTAAGTTACCTAAGGTGGCCCGGGTTTGACCACATCTAGCACACATTTTTCTTAAATTCAATCTTGCCCCTAGTTAGGTGTATTTGCAGAATTTTCCTTTTTATTTTTTTTTCTTCTTCTTTCTTTTTATCTACATCACTTAAACAAAAAGATTAGTACAACAATTTAAAAATATACAAGACATTTACAAAAGAAAGCAATTTAAATATGAAAAGCATAAAATGGCTAGCCCTATAAAAATTTGTCCCCAGTGGAGTCGCCAAGCTATCGAGCCTGGGTTTTGATTTTCGGTTCGATTTTCTTTAATTCAATTCGTACTAAACCCTAACCAATTCAATACGAATCCTCAATTAAGAATTAAAGGAAATTTTGAATTTTGAAAATATTTTGGAGTCGCCACTCGACTAAGTCGAGAAAAAAGATAAACCAAAACCAATGGGTAGGTTGATTTCGGTTTTGCTACTGATCCGCAAAAAAATCATTTTAAAAACGAAAACTAGAAATTAACTTGAGTCCAGAGACTAACCTATTAAAACCCAAACGGTTACCACTTTAGCTTTCCAATTTTAAATTGCTTTGTTTTAAACCTTAATTTCAAAATCTAAACTATTTACAAGGCTCTAACATTTAAAAAATGTACAAATTTAATTAAACTAAGAGAAACAAACAAAATCACAAAAATAAATTTTTTACATATTTTGAGTCGCCCATTTAGGTATCTATGTACCCGCTAATTGGGATCAGACCACACGTGGTTCTTTAAAAAAATTTAGTTTGTTGGTTGGTTAATTTTAGTATTTTGAAATCTTATTACTTTAAGTTTATTAAGTTTTATGATTTAATAAAAATATCTAATTTTATGTGATTCTTAAATCTATCAAATTAATTTTGAACAAATTTATAAAAATCAAATTTTTCTAGGTGTCAAAACGATTTTTTTTTTAAAACAAAAAACAAATCATAATATTAATCATCACAAAAACTCATGTAAAACAATCACAATTATTTATAAACACAAACTTCACACTATTATCATATATTAACATCAAACAAATATTATTATGATTAATATTATTAAAATTTCAACTAATTTCACTTATTAATCTATTTCTGTGAAAACATGCATTTATTACTAATTATATGTAATATATTATTATATATTATTATATATACATATACACATATATGGTAAAGAAAACATACTTGGATGAAGATGGCTTCGTGTGTAGGAATTGAAGACGACCAGGGATGAAGACTGCGACAGCATGCAGAGGATCGACGAGAGGATGAATGAATGATGACTCGTGACGACCAGGATAGACAATGATGATGACCAGGAGCAATTTGGCGATGGCAGTAGCAATGGTGGAGGGTCGACGATGATGTGGCAGTGGACGACCAACGAAGGCAGATCGGCAAGGATGGGAGATAATTGATTGAGGGCTTTTGAAAACCTCATGATTCCTACCAAAATGTAAATTAATTATTCTAATTTTCCCTACAAGACAAGATATTTGACAATCAAAATTGAGAACTCTAAACTTAAGAACGAAAATCCGAATTGAAATTAAATTGGATAGAGTTTTGAGAAATCAGACCTTCCTCCTTCCAAAATAGAAGATGAGGAGGGTATTTATAAGCTTTAATCCGACCAAAACCTTCCTAATCAATCAATCAATCCCGAACTTAAGGCTTGTAAAATACTTTTTGGGCAAAATTTGAATTATCCCAGTCAAAACCGATGTAACTTTCCAATTAAATGCAATAAATGACGTGTACTTCCCATATTATAACGTTTCAAATCATTAAATTATCTAAAAGCAACTTTCATACGTTTTTGAATTTTTTAGGAAAGTACCAAAAACGAGTTTTTCCCAAATTTGAAGTCCGATTTTAAAAGAGTAATTATTGATGAAAACATGTGATTTTTATACCAAAACAAACTATTCCATGCCTAGTTTCCAAATCTGCATTCGGTTCATAGAAAAAAGGTCTGGAAGTGGGCCGGTCGGGCTGCCCAACGAAGAAGATGATGAACAATAATTTTTTTTCTTTTTTTTTTTCATATTATAAAACTATATTATAGACATGTATATTACATCCATTATATTTATTTCCTTTAATTTGATTTATTTTTCCTAATTTTTATTTCTAATCACAATACTAAAAAATGCAAAAAATCTTTCAATTTAGCCATATTTGCACTAATATTAACATTTAATTATTAAAAAATTGACAAAAATAAATTGTCAAAATGAAGTGTCTACACAAGGCTTTCAGAACTGGAGAATGCCCCTAAGAAGTTGTAAGAAACTTTTATCTTAATAATTATTATATTTTTACCTTTATAAGTTCTTACATGTTTTTATTATCTGCTTAAACGTAATATTCCTTTGAGTCTCCTACTATCTTGGAAGCACGCCTTGTACATGATATCAAAGCTCTCTCGTGACTAAGGTTGTCATTCATTAACTTTAATATTATGTGCGGTGAATTGCCACGTTTAGGATACTCTCTGAGGCATGACAAAATGAGTCTAAGATGTAGGAGAACCCTACCTATATATGATTCCTTATTTTGGGAATATTCCCTATATAATTATCACATTAATAGTCTTAGATAAAAACAAGACTATATGATCTCATACTTCCTTAAATTTAACTATATCCTTTGTACTCCAATAGTATACCTATAGGATAGCAAAGATAATAGGAAAACACTTCCATAAATCAAAATCCTAACAACCATGAAAATTAAGCTGTGAGTCCTATTTTGCAACATCACTCAACACAACAATATATAATAACATGAGTTGTTAGCTTAATATTTCTAGTAGTAAACTAAAAATTTTCGTAATTTTTAAAGGTCATTTGATATTTTTAAAAATAAATTTACTTTCATATGATAATATATAATAACCTGAGTTGTTGAATCAAAATAAAATACAAAATAAATTTATTTTTTAGCAAAATTTTGGGAAATGTTATTTTAATATGTCTAACTTCAAACCAGAAATTTTTGTAATTTTTGAATTCACTTACTAATTTTAAAAAATAATTTAAATTTGTCTAACAATTTTCGAGCCCTATTTTGAAATGAAAAATTGTATATTTCGACTTAAATAATTAATTCAATCACCAAACCCACTTGAATAATATATAATTAACTATAATTAGTTAATTTACGTATGTTCTAAATTATAATGTCTTTTGTCAAATTAAAATTGGATAAAAATAAGTTGATAAGCCAAGTAGGCTAGTTTATGCATAATAGAACTTTTAGTTAAAAAATTGGATAAATGGACATATTATGGGCTTTGATATGTAAACTTATTTGGTGGTCTAGAGATCAAATTAATTAAAGAGGACTTAAATGGGCTAAATGTGTCGAGTTGAGTTATCATAAGCTTTTAACTATAAATGAGCTTTGAATAGGTATTTAGCAATAAAATAGACTTTATAAATATTTTGGACTTTAAAAGTGAATAAAAAATTATTTTATGATTAAATGGGCTAAAATTACCTGAACGGGCCTAATAGTAAAAATATGATCAATATGACCTAAATGACTTAAAATGAGCCAAGATGGTACAAATAGATTTAATATGACTTAAATAATTTAAAAAGGACTTAGAAAAAAATTTAGGTCCAACTTAGCTAATATAACTAATTTTGGGAGTTAATATTTGGTTATAGGCCTAAATTCTAAAATTGCATCCAATTTGATTAAATAAATACAAATTGACTTAATTAGATAAAATTAGTTTAGAAACACATCCCTAGTTCCAATAATATGATTTTTGGACATGTAGGCCCATTTATACCAAAATGGGCCAAAACTAAATCCTATAAAGTTTTTCTTAGCTAATTAAGGCATAAACCTTCAAAATATAACATATGCCTAATTTTTTGCTTTATAGGATTAAATTCTATAATACGTGTCTAATATCCATTACCTATTCCAATTTAGCTTATCCCTAATATATTTAAGTCCATTATAAGTTAGAGGTATTAAAATACTTAATTAGGTACAAATTCCTTCCATGGGCCCAAAAGCCATAAAAAAACCCTTAATAAGACTAATTAGGAAATTAGAAGGCCTAATAGTTAAACTAAGATCTAATTTAATTCTAATTTGGGTTTAAACACAATTCTAAGATCAAATAACCAATATTTACTCTAATTGGACCTAAATTCAAAATAAAGCCCAATTTTACCTAATTTAGTATCTATATTCTTAATGGGCTCAATACTTAAATCTTAAAATCCATTATCCTAAAAAGTGAAACACTTAGATCATTTCTTATCGGGCTTAATTTAGGATCTCTAAGGGCTTAATACATCAAATTAATAAATTCAAATTTTTAAATTTTATGGGCTTAGTCTAAATTGTTTAAGCCCAATTACCACAAATAGACCTAACTTAATTATAATCTGAATGTCTTATACTGCATGAGACCTTACATTAAACGATTAATAAATATGATATGAATTTTTTGTTAACATACTCAATCCTTATACAAATTAATCTTTCTTGAACAGATATTCGATCAACATATTGTTTTACATGTGATCCTTTATCATCTATCAATTCGTGATCAAATATGTAGTGACATGCATATTACTTGTTTAGGATAGACATCCTACATAAATTAATACTTAATGACAACTAATAATAATTGAGTGATTGATTGTGTGTGGTCATTATTAGACTTGAGCCGAGGGGCAACAACCTTAGTAGGCAAAGGTAGCATAGTAATAAGCGCTTAGGCCATTAAGAATGGCATGGTGGGTCGCTGATTGGGGAACAGTAGCAAGATAATATCTACTTACATTCGGTGAGGAGCAGCACTTATATAGTTTAGGATTATGATCTCTGTTAAATTGAATAGTGTGATGGACTAAAATAAGTAAAGTTATCAAATGGTTGTAACCCCTAGATGAAGCTATTACTTTGTCAAAGATAAGACATATAGGTATTTGGCCTATCTATTAATGCCCTAAGCAGTTGCTGCAACTTATGACCCCTAATTTCCCAGTGTGTTGTTAGAGTGTGAATGCTTCTTTTTTTTATCACCACACTTAAATTAAACATGTAAATGGTTGGTTGTTGCATTACATTATAATACATGTGTGTGATCATTCTGCACTGTGTAGTGGGTTTTGGCTCATTTTTTTCCTTTTCAGGTGTTGGTAAATTCAACTTTGATACTCATGCATATCTTAGGTATCGAAAAGATTGGTATGAGCTTATTGATGTGTGAAGTGGCTAGGAACACTAGATTATGTGTTTTTCTTAACTAAAAGTTGTAATTATTTTTTCAAACTTGTATTTTCTTTTGAATGCCTAATTTGTGCTTGTGATTGTAAAATCCTTTATTAGATACCTTGTATTGATATTAACCTACCTTGATAAATTATTAATTTTCTTCTACTTAATCCAATGTATTTAAAACCGAATTATATGATTTGAGAATCTAAAATTGGTTAGCAAATGATTACGATATACAAATAATTTATGGCAGCCTTAGTGTATAACGCCTAAATATTATACGTAGCGAAATTGAACACGCGTTGATCCTATTCAAGGCATCACAATTAATATTTGATAGATATGACAAATATTAAAAACAAACTATTTCTTGATCCTAAATGTAACAGCATTGAGGCTACAAATTATAAAACAAACATAGATGTTAAAAGAATTATAAGATTCAACCAAGAAGTTCACCACAATCTAAACAACAGATTGATATGAACGCAAAGATTTAGAAGACAAAATTCTCATTATTAAAAAACGACACTTCACAAGTCTTTCAAAGGAGTAATACTAGCAAAATAATAAGATGATATACAAGACACTTTAAAATATGACACAATCCTAAAATATCAAGTACAAAAAGCAAAATTAGCATAATTAAAAATACGACCTAATCTTATAATATCTAGAACAAAATAAGAAAATAACATATTAATACTATTTGAAATTAATTTAGCAGGTTAGACTATAAATATCTTTGCTATTCTTTTGGTTTAATTTGATTTCTATCATTGTGGTAAGCTAAAAAAAGTTCATCCTAGAACATTGGAAAGTGTATCTAATCAAAGATAAATTTGCAAAAGAAAAACATATAAATGCTGCAGCAACTTTTGCCATGTTTGGAATGCCATATGAAACATGTGTTCCTTCCATTCATTATGTGTTCTATTAATGTAAACCTTCAAACTTGAATACATTTTAAATTTTGATCCTATTCAAATGCATCAAATAAGACCTTACCTAAGTCACTTTATAGATTATCAATAATAGATGATCTTTCCTCATCAATTATGACCTCTACAAATTCCTTTCCTTGCTATTTCTTAAACAGCCATAATTGTTTTCTCTACAATCCCTAGGTTTTCTTTCTCAACAACGATTCGTTTTAGAGTCTTTACTTCTTTAGATTCACCTTATCCTCATTCTCTTATTGAAATTTCTCATCTTTGATAGGGATTTAGCTCTCATCTCACCATCCTTGTGTAAGAACCTTAGCCATCTCTAGATGCTTCATGATTGATTTTAAAGATAAAGGATAAAACACAATTTGTGACTTCTTAAAGAAACTTGTGTCACTCAATGTCTTATAATATATATGGTAATTCAACTGCCACGATCTACCCAATCATACATGGCAATTATCATTATCAACATCGTCACATAAAATTTCATCTTCACAGTTAGTTCTAATAGAAAATACTACTTTCAGTTGTTTTGTTACCCAAATTATTTCATCATTATAAGCAAATTCATATGGCTAAGGATTATAAATTGTTTCAAGGCCTAATTTATCAACAATAGCATGAGAAATTAAATTTATGAGGTAGGTCATCAAATTTTTAAGTAACAAAAACACATTTGTGTGCAAAGCTCAATATGTTCCATATTATAAATTAAAAATCCTAACAACGTACTAATCCTAATCTTGATTCAACCATGTTTCAATAAGATATGAGAATTGAAACTTATTAATTTTGACATGGGTAGATTCGTAAATCTTCACAAATAACATACAACCCTAATTCTTAGAAATTGAAATATGAAGATGTTGCTAAATTTACCATGAGGCATGGAATCTTTACTCCAATACCAGATGATATGAGGTCTATATGCTCCAACATCAAACTGATGTGTCTTGATAGAGGCTTCAAATTTAACGCCAATTTTTGACATGGAAAAAGTTATTATAAATATATATGTCCATGCTTCCTTATATGGAAAAAAAATACCTTTTAAATGATTTTATATGTGATGGGATTAATTATTTAGTTATGATTTTTATTTGACAAGAAAATTACTTTATAA
Organism: Combretum micranthum; assembly: GCA_024138025.1. Taxonomy (NCBI): domain Eukaryota; kingdom Viridiplantae; phylum Streptophyta; class Magnoliopsida; order Myrtales; family Combretaceae; genus Combretum; species Combretum micranthum. The sequence continues at coordinate 24,801 of JAMXBD010001924.1, forward strand.
TTTTTTTTGAATCCATAGCACATGTTTAGATGTCTGCTAGTTTGTGAGCTCAATTATAATTGATAAAGATAAAAGACGACTAGGCTTTTACTTATACACATTTGAAAGATACAAGGCGGATTTCTAAATCTATTTTAGTTTCACTTAACTAACCATTATGTCTTTCACCATTTATACCCAATTCATGCAATTATAACAATAATAATAAAGAGATAAGGGAAGGAGAAGTTCACACCGAATTTAATGTGGACTTTAGCCTGCTCCCTAGTCTCCAAGGTCCACAGTTTGCCTCACTTAAGGACGAATCCACACATTCATTTAATTCAAACAATGCCTCACACGGAGGACTTCATAATAATGCCTCAATCAAGAGGACTTCACACAAATGCCTTAAACACATGAAGACTTCACCTATTGCCTCAAGCACATGATTACTTCATTAAACACTCACATATAAAAGTGTAAATAGAGTCTTACAATATTAGCTCACTAATCTCACCGTGACACTATTTACTCAACAAAAACATATACAATTTATGAGAGTATTTTTCAACTAATCAAGCTCTAGTCTCTTTCATAAAAACACCTTAACAACTTCTATTTATGGGTGTACAAAGCAAGCTAGCCGTTGCCCTCAAAAAGCCTACCAACGGTTCGATGTTAAAAGTTGCAATGACTATTTTTCATGCACCGATGAGTCGGTCCACTTTTCGTGCCCATGATCTTCCCCTTAATCTCCTCTATTTGAGAACCGCGCTTCACCATTTTGTACGAGCAAGTCAGTTCATTCTGTTTCGGTTTCCCCCAAAAACACTACACCAAAACAAAAAACAAAGCAAACTCAAATATGCACAATAAAGCTCAAGCATACTAAAAACATGTGTTGTTTATTAAATACAGCTTGACTAAGTTGTGAAGCATTTGTACAATGTATTTTCTTATTAAAATAAGATTGTAACCTCCCTTGATTCAACAGTAATTCAATAAAAACCATTTATTATAATATGAAACTACTACGGATGTTAAACAAATGAATGGATTCAATCAACATGTTAACCATAATCTAAACAATAGATTGATAAGCCTCATGAAAATACTCGATATTCAAAAATAAGATTTCACAAGTTTCTCATAGGAATAACACTCAAAAACTCACTTCCATAACATTAGAAGGCAGAACTCATTCATAGACAAAAAACAATTCTAAACAATAAGATATCATACAAGACAATTTAAAATGTGATTCAGTCCTAAGATATTTAAAACAAAAATAAGAAAGCAAAATATTTAAAAATATAACTCAATCCTAAAATATTCAAAACGAAAAATAAAAAAATAGTTTGATAGATTGGACTATAAATATATTCACTCCTTTTTAACCTAATCTGATTCCCATCACTGTGACCACAGTCAAATGATTTAATTCACTTTTCTGATTCGATTTACAATGTCGATTGAATGAGGTCCGTAATGGAAAAGAAATCTTAACTCACTTGTTAATTTTGTTTTTACTTCACAGAAACCCTAACATCAATTTCTCCTTAAATTGAAAAGGCAATTATCATTATCAACATCGTCACATAAAATTTCATCTTCATACTTAGTTCTAATAGAAAAGACTACTTTCACTTGTTTTGTTAGCCAAATTATTTCATAATTAAGAAAATTCATATGGCTAAGGATTATCAATCGTTTCAAGCCCTAATTTATCAACAATAGCATGAGAAATTAAATTTATGAGGTAGGTCATCAAATTTAAGTAACAAAAACACATTCGTGTGCAAAGCTCAATATTTTCCACATTATAAATTAAAAATCCTAACAACACACTAATCTTAATCTTGATTCAACCATGTTTCAATAAGATATGAGAATTGAAACTTATCAATTTTGACATGGGTGGATTCGTAAATCTTCACAAATAGCATACAACCCTAATTCCTAGAAATTGAAATATGAAGGGGTTGCTAAATTTACCATGAGGCATGGAATCTTTACTTTAATACCAGATGATATGAGGTCTATATGCTCCAACATTAAACTGATGGGTCTTGATAGAGGCTTCAAATGTAACGCCAATTTTTGACATGGAAAAAATTATTATATAAATGCATATGTCCATGCTTCCTTATATGGAACAAAAAAAAAAAAAAACATTTTAAATGATTTTATATGTGATGGGATTAATTATTTAGTTACGATTTTTACTTGACAAGAAAATATTTTTATAATTTTTTTTGAATCCATAGCACTTATTTAGATGTCTGCTACTTTGTGATCTAAATTATAATTGATAAAGATAAAAGACGTCTGGGCTTTTACTCACACACATTCAAAAGATACAAGTCGGATTTCTAAACCAATTTTAGTTTCACTTAACCAACCATTATCTCTTTCACCATTAATACCCAATTCATGCAATTATAACAATAATAATAAAGAGATAAGGGAAGGAGAAGATCACACCGGAATTTAATATGGACTTCAGCCTACTCCCTAGTCTCCAAGGTCCACAATTTGCCTCACTTAAGGACAAATTCACACGTTCATTTAATTCAAACAATGCCTCACACAGAGGACTTCATAATAATGCCTCAATCAAGAGGACTTCACACAAATGCCTTAACACATGAAGACTTCACCTATTGTCTCAAGCACATGATTACTTCACTAAATACTCACATATAAAAGTGTAAATAGTGTTTTACAATATTAGCTCACTAATCTCACCATGACACTATTCACTCAACAAAAACATATACAATTTATGAGAGTATTTTTCAACTAATTAAGCTCTACTGTCTTTCATAAAAACACCTTAACAACTTCTATTTATGAGTGTACAAAGCAAGCTAGCCGTTGCCCTCAAAAAGCCTACCAACGGTTCAATGTCAAAAGTTGCAATGACTATTTTTCATGCACCGATGAGTCGGTCCACTTTTCGTGCCCATGGTCTTCCCCTTAATCTCCTCTATTCAAGAACCACGCTTCACCATTTTGTACGAGCAAGTCAGTTCGTTATCTATCGGTGAGTCGGTGCATTTCCTCCAAACACACTACACCAAAACAAAAAACAAAGCAAACTCAAATATGCACAATAAAGCTGAAGCATACAAAAAACATGTTTTGTTTATTAAATACAACTTGACTAAGTTGTGGAGTATTTATGCAATGTATTTTCTTATTAAAATAAGATTGTAACCTCCCTTGATTTAACAATAATTCAATAAAAACCATTGATTATAATATAAAACTACTACGGATGTTAAACAAATGAATGGATTCAATCAACATGTTAACCATAATCTAAACAATAGATTGATAAGCCTCGTGAAAATACTCGATATTCGAAAATAAGATTTCACAAGTTTCTTATAGGAATAACACTCAAAAACTCACTACCGTAACATTAGAAGGCGGAACTCATTCATAGACATTAAAGACAATTCTAAACAATAAGATACCATATAAGACAATTTAAAATGTGATTCAATCCTAAGATATTTAAAACAAAAATAAGAAAGCAAAATATTTAAAAATATAACTCAATCCTAAAATATTCAAAACAAAAAAAAAAAAAAATAGTTTGATAGATTGGACTATAAATATATTCACTCTTTTTTAACCTAATCTGATTCCCATCACTGTGACCACAGTCAAATGATTTAATTCACTTTTCTGATTCGATTTACAATGTCGATTGAATGAGGTCCGTAATGGAAAAGAAAAAGCAAGAAGTGGAAAATATTATGCTCTGATTTGCATTGTGAAGTGAAACAGGTTGGTAAAGAAAAAGGCAAAGCTTGAATAGAGTTTTTTATGCTCTTCTTTTCCTGAACAAATTGAACACGTCCAGTATGTGAAACTTCTTTTAAAATTTAGATGCATATATGAAAGATAAAGTTGGGTCATCCGATGTCAACATCAAAATGGCAAGTAAGATTATCTACTCTAAAGTCTTTATCATATAATATCTTTCTAATGCAAATTAATAAAATGGTGGGTGAAATCAGGACTCGGTAGCTACCACCTCATGCTATGAAAAAGCAAATATGAGACAGGTTTTGCAATATAAAATAATCCACTTGAAACAAACAAAAGGAAAAAAATTAAGGGTCGCGCATACATTAAACGTTCTATTTTATGCAAAATTTAAAACAATGATTTGTCATTTCATTTGATCTTCATGGTTTACAGCTATGCAATATATTTCAAATCATAAACCTAACCAAAGAAGTTCTTATTCCATTATCATTAAAAATAAGGTTAATATCATGAATGATACCTAAACTTTGATTAAATATGTAATTAGCTTAGATACTTGAATTTCAAAATTAATCAATTTAATACCTAAAAGTGTTTTTTATGCATGCCAACAATACTTTCATTAAGTTCCTTTAAATACTATATTGATCAATTTTGAAGTTTTTCATATACTAAATTGATCAATTTTAAAGTTTAAGTATCTAATTGTATATTTTGCTAAAGTTTAGTACTATTTATAACATTATTCCTTAAAAATAACCTTTAAATCTACCAATTTTGCATGATTTTTTAATTTCGATTGCCTATTGGAACACATTAGAATCTTGGCTAGACCAAAGGTGAAAAGAAAGAAGTTTCCACTGGAAATCCACGTACAATGGTAAATAATTTACCAAAGCTCTTTACTAAACCAAAGAAAAAGTTGATTCATCATGTGCTTTACGCTGAATATATAAAATCAGTTTCATTTGGGTCCTTTTATATTTACACTCTGTGAATACAAAACGCCAAACGAGAATAAAACTTTTCAAAGTTGCATAAATACAGCCCCGTCCCTCACGCCCAAGACATTCAATAATATGTTTTAGAATATAGTACACGTGATTCCGATTCCATCGACTTTGGTTAATGCGGTTCATGGGTCAACTGTTATAGCCACGTCAATGAAAATACAATAGCCGATGGATACCTATTTGAATTTTCAAACTTTTTTTTTTTTTACTCTTCTTTTTCTTTTGCTTTTTCTCTTTTTTTTTTTTTTTTTTCAGTGAGTCAAGATTGTAAGGTAAGAACTTTAGCAAATCTTAACAAGAGAAAAGTTTGTGGAGATGAGTGAAAAATGAGATAAACTTGTGGAAAGGAAAATAATTACGGTTTGAATTTATGTGTTTGGTAATAAAGAAACATTTTCTTTTGCTAGACTTGATATCAGACAGGAAATCAGATGTGTGGTTGACAAGGAGTGTTTTGATAAATTTATATTAACTCTCACTTATTAACCTCTGTCATTTTCATTTTAACTTTAGAGAAAAAAAAACTTAAAATAAAAATATCACCACTCGTTCTTTCTATTTTCCCTTCATTTCCATTTAATATTTAGGGTTAATGTCGCAGATACTATATAAACTTTTACAAAATATGTAATTATGCAGTTGAATTTTAAAATTCATCAATTTAATATATGAAAAACTTTTTATGGATGATAATAGTGCTTCCGTTAAATTGACTACCACTGTCATTCTATGTGATATTTTTAACTAATATGAAAACTAAAATAGTTAATATTCCATTTACTAATTTTATTTTAATGGTTAAATTAATGGCAGAACGGTCTCATGATTGGACCATAGAAACTTCCTATGATGAAGATACTATTGGCATATCGGGAAAGTTTTTTAGGATCTAAATTAACCAATTTTAAAGTTCAAGTTCCTAATACATGATTGCTACAAATTATTAATACATTATAAATGCATAATAACAATTGGTTATGTGTATATAAATCTTCTAAATTTTCATACCATATGTTTATCTTTATACAATTTTTAATATGTACAAATGATTTCTACACCACCAATATAATCCTAAATTTGTTACAAATAAAAATACCACATATAGACTTTAACCACCACTTTACATATACGCACACACATATATGTTTTAAAAGCAATAAGAGAGGTAAAAACAACTTTTTTTGTGTTTAGAAATTACAATTATAACCATATGATCTAACAAATCATTTTAGGATATTCCCGCAATTTGCCCATAAATCATTGTGTATCACTAATTTTTCTTTCACCTTCAATTTTTTAGATGATGACCTAAACCAAACATGATTCTCATAACCCAATCGAAAATGACATATAAAAAATAATCACGATAAACCTCAAGCCAAAACTATGCCAATAACGACAGTCCCACCTTGTAAAGAGTACGCTCACAAGAATCAAAGGTAATAAAACAAGAGAGATTTGGAAAATATGTGTCACTATGCCTACCTTCCGAGGCAGAAAAGTCCAGTGAGAAGATATATCGGCTTTTGCTTTTCTAGTCCATTTTCTTTGTTTCCCCCCTCACTTTTTCACATGGAACATCTTAAAAGACAAGACTTATGAAAAGAAGATGCCAAGTTTTTCATGTATTTAAGTTAAATCCAAGTTAGCAACTTCTATTGGGTTCTTACTTCAGAAAAAAGCTGAAAGAATCAGACATGTGGCTTGCCGGATAAGAAAGGGAGACCCATCGATACGTTAGTGTACATTGAAAATTCAAATCAGGTTGAGGAAGCCATTAGTCCATATGGCTAGTTTTCAATTCCTTGTTAAAAGTTCGGATCCAATAAGATGCGATGTGATTGGATTAGATGTAATCAAAACCGAATTGAATATAAACTGATATGATAAAAAGAGAGCGTTTTAGTTGTCAATTATGTAAAGGATTAAATTTGATTTTGAGCTAGAATTCAGTAACTAGATGGATTAATTCTTTAGTCTAAATGACATGGTTAAATTTACCTACTAATTGAGATGATCAAAGGATATTAGGTATAATGAGCTTGAATGTTTGCAGTTATTGTCACGTGTCACATGATGTGTTACTAATGTTTCACTATTGGCATTAGTTGACAATCCTTCAATTTATTTACGTTTCAAAACATTGTTATATTTTTTAACCAATCAAAATATCGATAATATTTTACCACCTATTTACTTGGAGGAAATAACTATTCATTCCCTCCACAATTTAAGTAAAGCTACTATTACAATATTTACTTGAAGAAAATGGCAATTTATAATGAATTGCTATCACATAAAATAATGAATAGTAATTCATGTCTCTACACACATGAATTGTAATTAAATGGTTTATTGTCAACTTTTGTTCTAAATACCCATATCTTGTAAATATCACATATACACATATCATATCTTTCTAATAATGACAAATGACATTACTAATATTTTACTTCCACTCTAAAAATTACTTTTCTATTTTTTTTATACCAAGTGAATATTATAATAATCATTACAGTTCTATTACATTTCTATTGAATTGAAATTCAATTACTCCCTTATTATATATGGTGAAGTGAACGAGGTGTTAATGAATTTTCACAAGGTGAAGAACATGTCTATCCCAAATAAAATAAAATACTAAAATATATGTAAAAGAACAATAATGACCAAAATCCTATTGTAAAATTGCATCCATAATATGAGATATATGGTTTTACACATATTTAATTGTTTGTCGCTGAACGGGCTAATTTTGTGTTATACATGTAATATGGTGTTTGACTAGCATTGTTAAATCATGATTTCCAATGACAATGTATTCTCCCATCAATATCGCGTTTATCAAATGATGATATTAATGTGCACATATATCGAGTTAATAAATTGCACCACATGTGTATTTGATTTGCATGTGTATTTAATACAAATGTATCAATATTATTTAATAATTTTCAAAGATCACATGTCAATATTTTACAATTCTTAAAACATTAATTTTATAATTTTAATAATTTTTTTGGATTTTTAACATAATTTATAATATTTTGTATAGTAATAATTTTAAACTAATAAGATACTAATATATAATGCTCTAATAGCATTTTTATAATATTGACTAGAGGCAGGCATATGGACCTAGTGGGTGAGATCAACTTAGCTCGCTTTGGCTTATGGGTTAAACGGGTAAGGCTATTTTGGCATGCTTTTAAATGAGCTAGGATTTCTTAAGTTGGCTTGTGGGAAAAAATGAATTTATTTTTTAATGTTAATTTGTGTAAAATTTAAAATATTATGTGTGTTAGGGTTTTATATATATTAATGATTAATTTTATTGCTATTCTGAGTACTCTTATATATATATAAATTTTAATAATTTATTAGATATCATATTATGTTTAAATCAATAAATATATATTGATAAAGAATGTTGTAATGCTTGTGGTGTTTGTATCAATCTATCTCACTCCATAACATATCATAATTGATAAATAATCACTAATAAGTTAATTATTATTCTTGTTCTTAAATTTTTTTTCCTTTCCTTTCCTTTTTTGTTTTTTATGGTTTGGCTTGGATTGGACCCGAATCATCACATGCTAGTTCTCTTTAGCCCATAGGTTAAATAGGTAGGGCTAATATGCCCCACTTTAAATAGAAAAAAAAAAAAAGGGGCCATGGCTCATTTTTTGAAGGAGGAGAATGGGTTTGCCTGTGGGTCACGACTCGTCTGCCTATCTCTAATATAGACATATATATAAAAAACTCAAGGCATCTATTTATAAAAAAAACTAACACGTGTCATATGTTTGTAAATACACCAAAACACACATGAGTTTTTTATAAACAACCCCTATGTGATAATGTTTTATGAATTACCTTCTAGATTACATGCGGCATATGATGTTACATAATGTGTATATTATATTATTCATATGCTAACTCTTATATATGCATATATTATAAATGGATCATATCACAAATGATACTTCAACTTTAGCAAAATATACAATTAAGTACTTAAGCTTTGAAATTAATCAATTTTCTACATGAACTTTGAAACTGATCAATTTAGTACTTAAAAAACTTTGAAATTGATCAATTTAATACTTAAAAGAATTTGACAAAGGTACTATTGACGTTTATGAAAAGTTCTTTTAAAAACTAAATTGATTAATTTTAATCTTTAGTTTACTCATTATTGTAACAAGCACTGATGAATGCAAAATAAAATTGCAGGGGGAAAGTGTTGTATCTTATATGTGTAGAATATTTATTAATCTTTTTTTACCTTTTCATTATAGCATATCCATTAATCTATATTTATCTATCAATTTATTCGAAAAAAATTAATAGGTAAATTGTACCAAAAGGTTATAACATTTGAGAGTAAGTTCATTTGATATCATAATGTTTTAAATGGTTAAAAGTAGTCACAATGTTTAGAGAAGTGGGTCAATTGAGGTTTCCATTGACACGTGTCACAATGTGATAGATCTTTTGAGTTTTAATCAAAATTACAAATTATTTCTCTTGTTGACACGTGTCAACATAGACCTCAATTGATACACTTCTTTAAACATTGTGATCTCAAATGAACTTACTCAAAAATATTGTGATATTTCGATGCAATTTACCCAATAATAAATGCATAAAACTTATATAATTTTTTTACATGAATAAATTAGAAAAATTATTTCCATAAATAACTGTAAGTAGAAAAAAAAAAGAGCAAATGTACATGAATATTGATATTCAATAATTGTCTTTTCACAATAACTTTGCATGTTTATTTTATTAACAATGCAAAAAAAATATTTTGAATATAATTAGTCACCACAATAATGATAAAAAAATGACATTAAACCAAGTCATATAATAGATTATATTTATTAATTATTAATGTCGTAGGATGAAACATATGCAATATGGGTAATGAAATTAATATTTATAGTTTACTACTAATAAAAGTAACGATCTAAGATAATTTATTTAGTTAAATATAATTTTATAATGAATTTAATATTATTAGTTATTGAATAAAGAAAAAAGTAAAGTTAAAGAGAGAGAGAGAGAGAGAGAGAGAGAGAGAGAGAGAGAGAGAGAGAGAGAAATATCATGAAGTAATAAATGCATTTTGAAAAGAAAATAAAATGATAACTATGTGATTTGAACCCATAGGTTATAAAATCAAACTTTTTAACCAATTGACCCTATATCCTAGTATATTTTTATTTGCTTTATAATATATACAAATTGTATTTTTTTAATTTTTTTTTATAAACCCAAAAAATTGACATTTTTTCGAGCTTGGCGAGTTGGGGCCTCTATTGCCCCCTCTAAATCCATCCATGGCAAGAGAAAAGAATGGATTGTTATAATAGGTATTTAGAAGAAGAATATCTCTACAATAAATAGACAATTATAATAATTATTCATAAATCATCTAATTTTCATCAAACTTACTCTTTAGCATGAGAGAGAGGAAAATGAATTTCACATCTTGCATGCACAAAAGGAATTCTAGATCTACTTCTCATTTAAGTCATTTTACAAAATATTGATTTATCTTTTTAACTAGCTAAAATGTTGATACCTTAAATAAATTTACTTACTAATTTTAATTGCTTTCAGTGTAATTTATCCATAAAATTTTGTATCAATCTTTTAAGAGGAAAACAAATAAAGGGAAATGCAAAATCTCATTAACATTTTTTTTCAAAAAAAGGGAATTTAAAATCGATTAATTTAATACCTTAAAAAAAATTTTCGTGCACATCAATAGTTTCTCCGTCAAGTTTTTTAAAATACTAAATTCATTGATTAATTTCAATGTTCATATATCTAATTGTAATTTTTGCAAAAGTTCAAATATCATTCGTGCCATTATCCCTTTAGAGAATAGAAATAATTTTTGGAAAATAAGGTTATGGAGTATCTTCATTTTAACCAAAGGGATCCAGCTACAAAACAATGTGTCATAATATTCTAAATTCTAATTACATAAATTACAATGATTATTAATAGTATATACGTACCAAAACAGATACAATAGGGGAAAAAATAGCATGGTTTGTGATTGCGAATGAAGTTAAATCGATGCTAATTAAACAAGTAGGAATAAATTAATGTGTTGAAAGAGAAATGCAACAATTGCTAGGAAGGGTATCTTTCAACTCAAAAGAAGGCCTAATAATAACACCAAGATCAGAAAGGAAAAATAATGTCTACCACACTTGTTGTCCATATGAAGAAAGCTAGATAGTGATTAATAATATAGAAAAGAAAAAGAAGTCGTAATTGATTTGGTTATATTCCCACTGCACCACTCCCACTGCCACTGCCACTGCCACCAACACCACCCAAAGCTTCTTCATCCGTCACGTTTGCATCCAAGTCAATATAATGCATACAAATATATATGTTGTCCACTTTTATGCTATGCCCACTATAAACAGTAATCATCATTCCAAGTAATGCCATTCCTTGCTAGGATTCCCTCGTCAACACTCTATGCCGCCTAATGCATAGCCTGTCGAACTCATATAAAGATTTTAAATACGTAAGATAGATTTTCCTTTGGATATGGATAGATATGATGGTGGAGGTCTTTCTTTCTTTCTTTCTTTCTATTTTTTGAAAAAGAAAAAATGTTATTTTTGCTATATTGTTTTGTTAGGTCTTTTTTTATTTATTTATGGTACAACTACACACATGTCCATTGATTGTATGAGGCTATTGAACTCCATAAATGGATTCTCAATGCCTCAAGATAGTCAAGAACAGTGGACTCTCCTCAATAATTTAGTTCCAAATAGCTTCCTTACCTATAAGAATTCTTATGTTAATAAGAAATGTCTTGATGAGATACTAAGCACTTTTTATGTTGTCAAGTATATATGTCTTGATTTTTCCCAGATTATGTTACGAAGAACACTAAAGAATATATCCTAGGACCTGCTGAAGGAAATAATGACACATTTGGTTTACTTGAATGTGATAAGGCTAGAAAAGAATTACAATTCTTATTTTATCATTAGGGGTATTTTTAAAACAAATGATATTTTTTATCAGAAATAACCATTTTTCTAGTAAATGAACGATGATTCCTTATCTATTCCGCATTATATAGAATATGTATGTTTTGATGAAGTTTTTTTTGCAAACCAAACGAATGAATAGACGTTCCACGGTAATAAAAATGAAATACCAATTCTATTCTAGTAAACCAAGCTTCGCAAGTTTGAGACAAATAATTGTATTATTGCTACCAATTAATCATTTATCATATTCCATATCCCTAAGTGGGTTTGTGGTTAATTACATACACGAGCCCTTGAATTGATTTGAGATCTGAAATAATGTTCTTTGATTTAATTCAGACTTTACAATATGGCCACGATAAATAAATGAAGTGATCCTGCGAAGATCATTTCTCAAAATAAAAATATAATTTATCCAATATAGATCCTTCTTTACCGAAATTCAAAATTCAAGCTGTAAAATATAATACAATATTAAAAATAAATTAATTGGCCTATAAAGATAGTAACATAGAATAAAATTGTATCTAAGGTAGTTACATTATACCCTAACGTTATTTTACCAATTATGACACCCCATCCAATTCCAGGCTGGACATGACAAGATGAAAGATGAGCCGACACATATGAATCAAGCATGAGAAGCATAGGACATGAATAACTCCTATACTAGGTAAAGTAACCAAGTGTAAGATTAACAAAGAAAATTGAACAAAATCTAAACCATTTATCTAGAATGGTCACGTCTTGATTCAACCACAATCTAATTGAGACCAAAGTTATACGTATCTGGAAAATCTAATCATCCAAAGGGAAATAGACAATAAAGGATTACAAGTGGGTTCATTTTCATTGAATATATACCTTGGTGGCCGGCCATACACCTTTAATTCATTGGACCGCATGAGTGCTTGAACGGCGAACATTGGGCAATTATTACGGAACATTGTCACTGGTAAGCTATTATATAACAATATCAAAAATTAAGGTTAAATGTAAAAATATCTCCTAAACTTTAAAAGTAATATTGGTTGATCTCTTGAATTTTGAAGATATGATTTTTAAACCTCTAAACTATAAATAATTTGCAAGTTTAAGATATTTTGTACTTTTCTGTTAAAAACATACATAATTAAAAAAGTACAAAATTTGCACTGTTTCAAGTACATATTTTGCACAACATTTGTATGAAAAAAAAAACGAAAAAAAGGATAAAATGTCATAAACTTATAAATTATTTATAGTCATAAGGGTTAAAAACAACGTTTTCAAAATTTAATGAATTAATTCGTGTAACCCTTAAAATTTAGAGAGCGTCTTTGTATTTTCCCTGAAAATTATCTGAGCATTGAATGATCGCGGATTGGACACTCATACTTTCTCAAACTTCATCTTTCACTCCTTTTATCATCTCCTGAATTCACCCGTGATAATCTGTTTGCCTGTGCACAATGATAGACCCCACACGGGCACTTAACACTCTCACGTGTGATGATAAAACAAAACCCTAAGTTCCCTCACACTCTATCTCATCCGATGCAATCGAGGTATGTTCTTTTTTACTTTTCTTCTCTGTATTTTCTTAACGAAAGTAAAGCTAGGGTTAAGTGTTTAGGAATTTATGAATGATGCTGGATCTGATCTGTGCGTGTTTTCTATTCTAATACTTTGTTTATCATGTATATGCGAGGTATAAAATGTTGGAATGAATCTGGAATTCGAGCTTCCAGTAGGCTCCTTGCTCAGATCTATGTTGGTAAAACTTGTTCCCTTCCTCTGTTCTCTTTTTCCCTTTTATATGTTCTCCCGATCCTTACAGTATTCTTTTCTTTTTACACTTTTTGCCAGCTATGTTTGATAACTGTTTCTACGGTTACAAAAGACAGCTTCTACACATGTTGCTTAGCTGTTATCTTCCTAATCTGTTACATGAAACAAACATGCTAGATACTCCAATACAACTGTATATTGCTATTTTATTTAAAACAGAATACATCTGTTTTATTTCGTGATGTAATCTTGTAAATGTATTGGTGGCCTTCGAGTCCTGTGACTTCGTGTCATAACATGTTCCTCCGGTGTTGAGAAAAACACCTTGTCCTCAAGGTGGTAATCGGGAAAATCCCTCTTGAAATCTGATAAATCCACCCAAGAAGCATCCTCAGTAGGTAGAGTCTCCCATTGAATCAAAAGTTGGGGAACATTAACTCCTTGTCGCACCAAAACTCTAGAATCCAAAATAGCTAACGGTCGAAGTATAGGATGATTTTCAAAAGAGTCCTGAGGAAGTGGAATTGTAGGAAATGAGTCTCCATAAGCTTTTTTAAGTAAAGAAACATGGAATACCGGATGAAGTCTTGAATGATCTGGTAAATCCAACTGATATGCTACAGTTCCAATCTTCTTTAGGATCCTAAAAGGCCCATAATAACGTCGTGAGAGCTTGTAAGAAAGCCTATTGGCCAAAGAAGTTTGCCTATAGGGCTGAAGCTTCACGTACACTAAATCCCCAATTTCAAATTTTAAGTCAGATCTGTGGGAGTCAGCTACCTGTTTCATTCGAAGCTGAGCTGAGCTAAATTAGCTCTCAAGGTTTTAAAATATCATCTCGAGTCTTCAATTCATGATCCACTGCCTCTAAGGTAGATTGGCCTTGTATGTATTGAGGAATATTAGGAGGAAGTCTCCCATACAATGCTTGAAAGGGTGTCATGTTAGCACTAGTATGATAACTAGTGTTAAAACAATACTCAGCCCAAGGTAAGAACTTAGGCCAAAGTGTAGGAGAGTCCATAACATAAGCTCGTAAATACTGTTCCAAACATCGATTCATGACCTCAGTCTGACCATCAGATTGAGGATGATAGGCTGAACTCATTTTCAAAGTGGTTCCACTCAATGAAAAGTTCATTCCAGAAACGACTCATGAAAACTTTGTCCCTGTCTGACACAATGGATTTAGGAAATCCATGCAATTTAATAACAATGTCTACAAATAATGATGCTACTGAAGTAGCTGAATATGTAGCAGCAGAGGACCAATATGGCAGTACTTAGTTAGTCGATCGACAACTACTATAGTACTGAATACCCTTTAGATACTGGCAATCCAGTAATGAAATCCATAGAAAGATCCTCAAAGACATGTTGAGGAATAGGTAAAGGTTGGAGTAGTCCTGCTGGACTGTTGTCAAATATTTGATTTGTTGACAGACATGGCAGCGCTTCACAAATTCCTCCACATCCTTCCTCATGCCTTTCCAAAAAAAAGATTCATTGAGTCTTTTAAAAGTTTTTAAAACTCCCAAATGTCCACTCATATGAGAAGTATGGTATTCTAATATCAGCAAATTGATAATAGAAGTATGAGGTGGAATAAAAATCTTGTTGCCCAAAAAAAGCAAACCATCTCTGACTGTAAGTGGCCATGGCAGAGAAACTCCTTGTTCACAATCCAACATCCATTTCTACCATTCCTTATTATCTTTAAACTCTGTTTTAAGTAGTGTAACAGAGTCAAAAGAAGGTAAGGATAAAGCAAAAAGCTGAGCTTCATCAAAAAAGCTTTGCGATAATGCATCTGCAACTCTATTCTCTATACCTGGTTTATAAACAACCTCGTCATCATATCCTAGCAGTTTAACGAGATATTGTTGTTGTTCAGGTGTTTGAATTACCTGAGTAAGGATTTCCTTAAGACTTTTCTGATCAGTCTTAATAATGAAATGTCTCCCCAAAAGATAGTGTCTTCATTTTTTGACTACTTCCACTATAGCCACCATTTCCCTGACATAAGCTCCATCTTTGCAAAGTCGCAAAGAAAATTTTTTGCTGAAAAAAGCGATAGGGTGATTGTTCTGATGTAACACAGCTCCCATTCCAGCACCTGAAGCATCAGATTCTACAATAAATGTCTGAGAAAAATCAGGAAGAGCTAAAATTGGTGTTGTCATTAGGGCGGCCTTAAGATTAGAGAAAGCAACAGTAGCACATTCATCCCACACAAAAGCTTCTTTCCTCAATAAATTTGTAAGAGGTGCTGCAATGGATGCATAATGTCTTACAAATCGATAATAACCAGTAAGACCCAAAAAACCCCTTAATTGTTTAGGATTAGTAGGAATAGGCCACTCAGAAATTGCTTGAACCTTACTCGGATCTGGTGTTACCCCATCCATTGATACAATATGACCCAAATAGTCAATCTTGATTGAGCAAAAGAACATTTAGATCTCTTCACATAAAACTGATGTTCTTCCAAACTAGTAAAAACTTGAGTCAAATGAGTAAGATGAGCTTCCATACATGTACTGTAAACCAAGATATCATCAAAGAAAACAATAACAAATTTTCTGAGATAGGTCTAAAAATAGAATTCATAATAGCCTGAAATGTGGAAGGAGCATTAGTGAGCCCAAAGGGCATTACCAAAAACTCATAATGGCCTTCGTGAGTACGAAAAGCTGTTTTATGAATATCCCCAGGAAACATACGAATCTGATGATAACCAGCACGCAAATCTAACTTTGAAAAAATCTGTGCTCCATGTAACTCATCAAGTAACTCATCAATAGTGGGAATTGGAAACTTATCCAATACTGTGGCATGATTGAGAGCTCGATAATCTACACAAAAACGCCATGAGCCATCTTTTTTTTTCACCAAGAGGACTGGTGATGAAAAAGGACTGGTACTGGGTCGAATAATTCCCGAATCAAGCATTTCTTGAATTAACTTCTCAATTTCCGCTTTCTGGAAATAAGGATAGCGATAAGGCCTGACATTAATAGGTTGAGTCTCCTCTTGTAAATGAATATGGTGCTGGACATCTCGTAAAGGTGGCAATGATGAAGGAGACTCAAAAAGTTTATGAAATCTGCCCAATAGTGTTTCTATAGCACTATTGTTGGTGGTATCATGACAATTATCCTCCCTCTGAGCCACAAGACTAAAGAAACAAGCCACATTGTCAGATTTCATCAATTTATGGAACTGATGTGGCTCAATCTGCTTAGGATCAATAGCAGAATTACCCTGAAGAATTATGGGCTGCCCATTCAACATAAATTGCATTGTAAGAGTAGAATAATCCACAGTAATTGGACCAAGAGTAGTAAGCCATTGAATTCCCAAAACCATATCAGCCCCTTGAATAGGTAAAACAAAAATCCACCAAAACTCACTGTCATGCAAAATAAGTGGTACGTTTTTACACAACCCAGAACAAGTCAGTCGTTCACCATTACCAATCATGACTTGAAAAGAATTAGCAGCAAGAATAGGTAAACGTAATCGTTTAGCCACTTGTTCCTGCACAAAATTATGAGTACTCCCAGAATCAACAAGTATTGACACGGCTTTTCCCCCAACTGTTCCTCTTAATTTCAAAGTTTTAGGAACAGAAACTCCAGATAAAGCATGATAGCTAATTTCAACTATTAGAAATATCAGAATTATCACCCAATTCAATCTCATATGAACTATCATCCTCCGAATCATTGTCAGGTTGTATAATCATCAAAAACTTTGCTTTACATATATGGTCTTTGCTAAATTTGTCATCACAATTGAAACATAAACCCTTCTCCCTTCGAATGGCCATTTCAGAAGGAGTAAGTCTTTTAAAAGGAATAGATTTTTTTGTGGTAGAAAAAGAAGATGATGTAGATGAAATATTCTGTTTAGGTTTGGAAAATATAGAAGAGGGTGGTGTATAAGAAGATTGGACAGTGGATTTTGAAAAAGGTTAAGGTTTATGAAATAGGTGTAGGAGTGGATACTAAGGTGCTGAAATTTAGATTCATGTAGTTTAGCAAGACTAATAGCATGTAAAAGAGAAGAGGGTTGACAAGCTAGAACTTCCTGCTGCAATAGTGGTTTAAGACCAGATATGAAACAACTCTTAAGAAAATCCTCCGAAAGACCATTGACATGATTTGAAAGAGATTCAAAATCATGTTGATATTCAGAGACAGATCCTGTCTGAACCAATTTGGATAACTTTCCTTGGTAATCATCGAATAAAGAAGGACCAAATCGAGTCTCTAATGCCTTAACAAAAGCAGACCATGTAGATAACAACCCGTTTCTAAACAACCATTGGTACCAATCCAAAGCATCTCCCTCCATAGCAAAAGAGGCTAATTTCAATCTTTCCGTATCAGGAACATTATGAAAATCAAAAAACTGATTTGCTTGAAATGACCAAGAAAGAGGATTCGATCCAGAAAATTTTGGAAGTTCTAATTTGATGTTCCGAATGAATGAGTATTGATTATTATCATTAACATGATGAACCACTACTATGACTAGTAGTATTCTGATTATCCATTTGAAGTTTAACAAATTGTAAAACTTGAGCCATATCTGATAACAAACGATCAGTTTTTGATTCTAATGAAGAAATCTTACTGTCATGTTGTTGCAATTCATCTTGTAAACGAGAAATACTCCTGGTACCATCAGCCATGGTGATCGCAAGAAACAAACTCAATGAAAGCACCAATGATAGACCCCACACGGGCACTTACACTCTCACGTGCGATGATAAAACAAAACCCTAAGTTTCCTCACACTCTATCTCATCCGATGCAAACGAGGTATGTTCTTTTCACTCTCTTCTCTGTATTTTCTTAACGAAAGTAAAGCTAGGGTTTAGTGTTTAGGAATCTATGAATGATGTTGGATCTGATCTGTGCGTGTTATCTATTCTAATACTTTGTTTATCATGTATATGCGAGGTATAAAATGTTGGGATGAATCTGGAATTCGAGCTTCCAGTAGGCTCCTTGCTCAGATCTATGTTGGTAAACTTGTTCCTTCTTTGTTCTCTCTTTTTCCCTTTTATATGTTCTCACGATCCTTACAGTATTCTTTTCTTTTTACACTTTTTGCCAGCTATGTTTGATAACTGTTTCTACGGTTACAAAAGACAACTTCTACACATGTTGCTTAGCTGTTATCTTCCTAATCTGTTACATGAAACAAACATGCTAGATACTCCAATACAACTGTATATTGCTATTTTATTTAAAACAGAATACATTGTTTTATTTCGTGATGTAATCTTGTAAATGTATTGGTGGCCTTCGAGTCCTGTGACTTCGTGTCATAACACACAACCATCGGAGGATGTTACCATAGGGAGCGCAATCTGTGAGAGGGCATTTTAATTTAAGACATCATATCCACTCAATTAATTCTCATGAATCTAAACTAAATCAATTATTACGTTTATTTAATATAACTATTTCTTTTATGAAATTATTAAATTTAAAATGGTTTAATCTATAGTTAGAGATAAATTTGTGGTAATTCTATCATTTTAGATATTAATTACTTGCAATGTTGATTCCTATTTTTGACGAACAAAATAATAAGTTATAGAATTATTAATGAGATACTTGAAACTTTTTATACTTAGAGTTAGAAGTTATTGATTAACTAGTATAGAGATTGTTTGTAAATAGCTTAGTGAGTAGAATTATATAAATATTAGTTTGTGATTAGGTATATGAGTATAAAACTAATTATTCATCTTAATTTGTCTATATTTCATTTAACCATTTTGTTTTGAACTTCTTATATGGACTTAAATTCTTAAATTTTAATTTCTTAATCCATAAGAATTCGCAACACGATTCATTTCAAGAAAACTTTTTATATATATAAATTCTCAGTTGAAATTGATTAAGCCTTTATGTCAATTCTATCTTCTTGTTTTTCAATATTTAAAACCATAGAAGCCCAATTCATAATGCAAAATCTAACGCCCATCATCTATGAGGCCCAACCCAAATCTAAGCCCAAGCCCATGAGCCTGTATAATTTCCTTGGAAAACCCTAACTCCCATTTTTCATTTTCTTTTTCTAAATTATTTCTAGATGCCTCTTTCTCTCTTTTTCTCTAATTCTCTCTTCATTTGTCTCTTCAACACTCCCAAATTTCAACACAAAACTCTCTCCAATAACAACTCACATAAGATCTTAGGTGAAATTGAATATATGAATCAACATTTGAAGTTGGGAATTAAGCTTAAAGAAGCTTCATTAATGAAGGAAGTAGGGAAGTGAATGTTTAGTTGATAGTGGTTGCTAAACAAGTAAGTTTAGTTGATTTCTTTAATTGATTGTTTTAAACATATGCTCTTGATGAAATTAGTATTAAATAAATGTATAATTTTTTATAATCTTGATAAATTAATGATATATAAACATATATGTTAAAATAGAAATATGTTTATACATGTGTATTATAATTGTTTGATGAAATGATTTGAGAAAATATGATAAATTGATGTGTACGAAAGTATTATAGAATCAAGAATATGAGTTTGTATGATGATATTATGATGATTCTGTTGTGGTTTTGATTGAAATAAATTAGTTAAGTAAGTTAAGTTTAGAGAAAATGGTCAAAGGAAAAACATTAAAACTAGCACAAGGCATTCATCACGGGTGTGATGATACCCATGATTCATGCAAGTTTGGAGTTTAGAAATGATTACGGGCATGATTCATCCTATGACAAGTACTGTTTTGCAAAATTTAGATGATAACAGGCATGATGCATTTTGTGATGATGATAATAGGTGTTATCAAGGTTGTCATCATCTCTATTTGTGTTACGTAATTTAAAATGTCTTGATCATGGGCATCATGTAGGACGAGATGAGCACCACTACTTCCTTAATAGGCGTGATCAATCCCTTATAAAAACTTAAATAAATAAAATAAAACAAAAATAGAATAATACATATAAAGTGGTACCTTGAACTATAGACTAGATTAATAGCCTCAACAACTAATTATATTTAACAAAGATTTTAAATATAAAATGGAATGAGTTAATAGATCTAAGTTCAATTTGATTTAATGGATTTATTGAATTAAAATGAACTTGGTTGATTAATCCTATTCAACTTAGCTAAATTAAGTTGATATAGATTTATTAACTAATATGAGCTTAGTAAATTCTTTAGAGTCCAACAATTTATACTTATTTATTTATCTAATTAGTGACCTCTTATAAGGTCATAACTTGTAATTGGCTTAATTATATTAAATTTGTAGAATGCTAGTTTATGAATAATAAGAAAAATATATTGTCTCAAATGTCATATGAGTTTCATATAAGTTGATAATTTATTTAAATGCTATATGAATTAACTTCTTAAACAAATACATGGGTAGCTTCTGACTTACCTTTTGACCTACCCTATGGTTTTGATCTAGATTCGAGTGTTGTGCTAGGTACATAGTGGCATACTATTGCTTGTCTAAGATAGGAATTCCTAATGAATTAAAACTTAAAGACGACATAATAAATGATAGTCTTGCTTGCACTTGTGTTGTTTAATTTGGTTTAAGGAGCGACAACCTTGCTAGGCAATGTCAACATGGTATTTAGGTCTTTGGCCACCACTATCTTTGTTAAAGATAATTATTAATAGCTCAACAAATAGCTGATAGAGCAAACGGTATCGAGATAACGTTTAATTACGCTTAGCAGGAAATAAGATGATTTAGTTTATGTTTATTAGACCTGTTAAACTTGATATTATTAATTAAGATAAGTAAAGATGTATAACAACTGTGGAACCGAAACAAAGCTATTATTTTAGATGTTCTTATAGGAGATATAACTATTTAGGCTGATTATATCAACCTCCCAAGCAATTGCTATTACTTATGACCCTTAGATTCCCATGGCATGTAGTTCAAAGTGTGAGTGCTCCATTGTGGTTTGTTACAGTTAAAAATTTAAGATATAATTTATTGGTTGTTGCATTGCATTAGATTAAGAGTGTGTGTTCATCTAGTATGTGCTTTTGGTGATAGCTTTGATGATGACTCCTATGATTATCTGGGTTATGGCATGGACTTCGTGGAGTGTCTCGAGGACCAGGTAAAGATTATTTTGTTTTGTTAAAACATTAATCTTATCTTTCAAACTTATATTTTTTGTTAAAGGCTTATCTGTAAGCCTATAGTATGTAGTCTAATATACTAAACTTACTATTATGTTTTGAGAGATTAGATACTATACATTCATTTTTTATGTGCCCAATGGTTGGTACTAAATTGTAAATATATATGATGATATACTCAAGAGAGTAGCTTTTGGAATATATTTTCAGTTAGTAACCCAGTTGTTTCTAAAATCAATTTATTGATCTCAAAGTTAAAACTAATTAGAAAACAATCATAACAAATAATATCTTTTAGATATCCTTGTGTATAATGGTTAATATTGTGCATGGCTAGGCTGGGTACGCCTTGATATCATTTTGGGGTATGACAATACAAACAATCTTTAGGATTGAAATTAATATATGGTATAAAGGTCTTCTTAACAACTATATAGACATAGGCATAGTTTGGTTTCGAACCAAAACCGTCACTGGTAGCTTTAGAACCAAAACTGGATTGGCAGCTGATGTTTCAATTTCTAAGTGGTTCTATGGCCTAAATCGGGTAGAACTAGCGGTTCTAACTGGTTCCATTAAAAGAAAAGAAAATAATTAGAGAAAAAAATTTAAAAATTATATTCAATATATAATTATTAATACTTATACTATTGCATATGAATAGTAAAATTTATTACCTATTTACAATATTTAATATTTTATTATCAATAATATAAATAAGCATATCATAAAATCATATATAATTTAGGGGTAAATTAACATTAGAAGGTCACAATATTTGGGGGTAAGTTCATTTTAGATCATAATGTTTAAAAAAGTTCAAAATAGGTAAAAACATTTGGAAAAAGTGTCTTATAAGATTTAATTAAGTATTTTTCTATTAATACATGACAACGGGATCTTAAAAAAGGGCTTTTTGAATTTTAATTAAATATTTTTATTATTGACACATGTCAATGATGACCTCAATTGACCAACTTCTCTGAATGCGGTCACCTAAAATAAACTTACTCTCAAATGTTATGACCTAAAATGAATCTACTCAATAAATGTTATGACCTAAAATAAACTTACTTCTAAACTTTGTGACCTTCTGGTATAATTCACCGTATAATTTAGTTTATATAAACTTATCCTAAAAGCGAAATTCATTCCTTCATAACATCAAACTAACTATAAACTATTTATTGTATTGTAATTTTCTTGTTATTCTTAATGGAGTATTTTGTAATATTATATTATTAATTATAATTACTATTAGTCATGTTTGTACATAAATAAAAGCACACTGTAAATAGATTTTAAAAAATTTTAGCTGAATAATTTAACATTTTAAACTTAATAATTAATTATTTTGAGTGCAAAATTTATTTAATTAAAATTTAAAATTAATTTATTTTTTCACTTGAAAAAAAAAAAACAGTTCTAAGGTTCTAAAATCGGAATAGGGAAACACTAGTTCCATAGAACTAGACTGGAACTATAGAAGATGGTTCCGATTTCAATTCCTCATTTTCAAGACTCAGTACAGATAGTTCTGGTTTTAGAACTGTGCTTATGTCTACAACTATATAATAGCTTATAGTGCATAAGGAAATCATATACGAGGACTTTTCCCAAAAACTAAAATATGACTTTACAAGTGGAATTTATGATTCATGGCAATCGATATATCATAGATAAAAATTGATTAAATGCACAAAAATTTATATATATAGTTCTTTTGCTATATAATTACATGTGTAGCAATATTACCAATTAAAAAATTTATATGGAAAGTTGACTATTACTAAAATTATAGTTATGTACTGGTAATATGCTAAATTCATAGATAGAAATCTAACATATATAAATTGAGTTGAAATTATTTTCCAAAAGTTTTTTTTTTGTTTCTTTTTAATTTTGCATCCATAAGCAATAATCTAGAATTCTGATTTAGCATGTTATTGGTATTAAATACAACATAGGAGATAAGGATAATCTACAAGAGCTGTTTTGGCAAATGTTGAATGCAAAGTTATTTAGTAATTTGAGTGAAAATTTCATCTTTGGTAATTATGGTAAATCTTATGAAATTATGATGCATAGTGATAGCGAATTCATGAGTTAAAGTACTAGTAATGTTCAAAATCCATCATCCTTTGTGACTATATTTTTAATACACATTTGTGTTATCGTATAGATGCTATTAGCAATATGCATTTTAAATAACAAATCAAATATAAGAGTGTACTAATGATTCCTCATATATAAAAAACTAAGACCAAACTTGTCACGCCCCAAAGTGTACCTTGCACGTGATAGTCCGTCACACTCAATATTTAAACTCAAGTAAGACACCCTTAGTCTCCCCATGAGTTTGAATATCGGGTGTAAGGCTCACTCTCAACATACAAAGACCATACTTTGTTTCATAGTAGCTTAAGAAGACATTCATAGCAACAAGAATGTGAATCATAATCGCCTTATAGAGAACTATTCTATTACATGAACTAGGGGGCATACCCCCGATAACAATGCTAAGAATTCTCAAGCTCACAAATTCCTTGTATTATCCTTCAGACACTGGTTCCAGAGAACCGAATTAGAAGTCCATTTCTACTTTTAGGTCCCAGCCTTAACAAAAGCTCCTCAACCTCTAAGAGTTGTACCTGATGTCCGCGGGTCCTCGGAGATAGCCAAAGGTATTCATACTGCAACAGGAAACTATTTGGGTATAAGCTACACTAGCTTAGTGAATGAAAACTTTCGAATCACAATTACTACAAAACATTCAAGCAAGTAATTAACCAACCAAGTGAAATGCATCAAACGAGTGAGTTCAACGAACATATGATTAGCCGGAAATCATATGTGGATGGACTTGCGCCCTCCATCCCGGGTTAGCAAATTAACGAATCCTGCGATACGACGCCGTTTAATCTCACAGTCAACTGAACAATAATTCGTTTTATGGATCATGATTAACCAACAATTTCATTTTATGGATCACGATTAACCAACATATTCATTTTATGGGTCACAAAAAACCAACAAATGCTAATGCTCCATCCTATCGTGATATGAATGAGTCCAATTATAATTGAGGTCCAATATGGTTTATTCCAATTCTTTTAGGTTACCAACAATTATTCGCAGACAATCAATATAAATTCTAGCTAAACAAGCAGCAGCTTAGCACTCGATTTCGATATTCCTTAAGTTCAACTTCACATATCAACAACAGACAAGTATATAATTCCCATATACCCCATCATGCATAATCATTTTTATCTTTGCCTAAACAACTAGTGCCACTATCATTACAATCATAAGCAATAATTGAGAGCGGAAGTAATACTCACTCGGCCATGGTACGCCGGTCTCTTAATAACGGTAGTCGGGTGATAGGGTATCATCACACTCGGGATCACCTACCAAATAAAAAAAAATAGCCTAATAAGAATTTCATCACTCAACTAATTCAAGCTATGCATCTAAGCTAATCAAAGTCGTGATTCTCACTACTTGCAGAAGTTCCAACTTAAAACGGCCATAACTTGGTCATTTTAACTCGGAATTTCACAAATTTTATATCGATTTCTATCTACTTCGAAAGATCTATCTATTTCTAATATTATTTTCAAGTTTTGAAAATATTAAGGTCACAGAACAGAGGGATCAGATCTGTTCTGTAACATTTCCGGTTCCGAAAAATTTGTTTTGCATTTAGTAAAATATATCTAGTTGATGATTCATGTATAGATGAAATATGAATGGATTCCTAATATGAATGACATGTAATTAGTTCAATCTATGCATGATCTTAATGATTTTTGATAATGAACTTTTAAGAACTCCTAATTATTACAAGACTTCACATTAGCCATTTCCTAAAATCCATTCTTTCCAATTTTTGCATCTCCTAGTGTTTTAGGATTCTATTCCTAGAATTTACTTGTCATCTAACTAAATACAAGTCTTTATCATTTATACTATCCAAGACCTCCATTTATGCATAAAAATTCACATTTTTCATTTTGTAAATATGTTTTTAAACAAGCTTTTCAAAAAAATCCGAATTTTGGAAATTTTCATTTCTTGCACTTTTCTAAGGAGAAAACTTGTTTAATGCACCAAAATTTGAAGCTTTATTATATCTATTGCCTAAGGACTTCATTTAACCCATAAAACATGCAATTTAAGCTTGAATACTAGGTGTTCATGTAAGCATTACTCCAAAATACGAATTTAACAATCTAATCACTATCTCAAGATTTTCCATTCTAACTCCCCTATTTGTTTTACATATTACTCATGCCTAAACTCATTCAAACTTGTAAAAATCATTCCTTAAAGATACCTATTACATATACCCTTCATTTTTCATGAAAAATATGAGTTTCAAGGTGGGTTTAAGGGTTTTTAAAATAGGTTTCAAAATCATACGAATTTTCCTTTGAACTTTTCTAACAAAAATCTTTTCTTTTCAAGTTCTTTGCCTCATTTTCATAAAGATCTACCAACTAACATGTTTATACATACACAAGGCCAAGCTCTTATGAACATCAATGCATGAAAACACAAAATATGCATGTGAACATGAATGTCAAGGAAAACATGAGTGTCTAAATACTAGATCTACAACTTATAGTGCATGAATCATGAGTTTCATGGCAAGAACATAACTTTCTATGCTAGATCTCTACTTTACATGCATGAACAAGATGATATTCCAACAAAAACTCTTTTAAACACAAGATCTACTTCTTGTGATGGCTTGATATTCTTGTATTAGTGTTTTCATATCCTTAGCATATGCTCATTGGGATTAAAAGTGGAAAACACACAAGAATGGTCTTGCCATTACAAGATAATGTAGGTATAAAGCTTAGAATCATCACCTAAGAGGAGTTTTGGAGAAGAAATGAAGAAGAATGAACTTGTGTGTGAATGTGTGTGGGTGTGGGAGGGGCTCCACGGCAAGAAGAAAAGAAGAGGAGAGGATTTCTCTTTTGTAAAAATTTGGAATGAGTAAAAATGAGGAGAGAGTAGAAATGAGTTTATATATTAAGTGTTTTAGGGTTTATTTGTATTAGAAAAGAGTGAAATAAAACAAATAGAGGGGGATTAGGGGGGGTATGCGCCGGCCTTAGGAGGGGGTAGAGAGGGAGTGAGTTGAAATTGTTTAAATTTGAAATTTGTGTAATAAAAAGTAATAAAAGTGATAATTTAATAAGAAACAAAAATTTTTGGAAAAGAAAATATAATTAAGTAGTTGTAAGGATGTAAGAATAGGGTATGAGTAGTGTGTAGTGTAGGTTGTACTTGTGAATAGTAGACAAGACATCTACTTTACTGGTTGTAACGAAATACGGGAAAAATGTTATAATTATAATTTTCATAGCCCGAAAAATTATAAAAATTATTTTTTTGAAATCCTTATAAAATTTCGGTTCTAATGAATATTCCGGAATATTTTTCTGAGTTTGTGGTCCTAAGGTACATTTTTCCGTAATTGAGATCGGGAAGGCCCGGAATTGAAAAATTCCCGAATTTAAAACTTTCTAAGGTTTAAAATATACTCTAAAACAATAATTCATATTCATTTACTTTATAAAAATTCTTTTGTTATGAAACCGAAGGAAAGCCGGATCTAGGGTTTCTAAGCTCCTCTCACTAAGTTTGAATCAGACCGATATAAGGTTTCGTTCTCCGGTTTCCGAAGTTTATCCAATCACTAGGAGAACTAGAGTATACATTATAAGAATAACAATAAAAATTGGGTAATGCATAATAGTAAATCGTACTGGAAGACTCACTAATTACTGGTGGTAATGAAATACAATTAAATTTGCAAAATCAAGTAATTCTAGCTATTTGAAAATTTGTAAAACTAATAATTTAGAGATCCCTATAGAAATATGAGTCTAACGGCATTAATAACATATTTTTAACATTTCGAATCCCAAGGCATGCTTTTCGAAGTCGGCACCTGACCGGATTGGAATAGGTCGAAAACTCGTTGATCTCATCGTTTAGAGCATCCTAGGCTTAATACGAACCAATTACACCTTTTCATCTTATTCCGACTCCTTGGTCTAGGAACACGAAATTGCCGGATCTAGACTACAGAGTTTCTTGGGAGTTTCAGGGACTTAGGTTTCCCGGTTGACTTTCCGGTTTACACCTTTGCCAATTTGGAAACTGATATTTTATACTTATATGACATATCTGATTGGTGAGATTTATTTTAAGGTTGATTTTATAAGTATTTAATATCTCACAACGTTCTCGGAATTCTTTGGATTGAGTTTTATTCTCGAAGGTTAATCACTATTTGCTTCTTAACAATTTGTTTTAGGGCTCTATTTTACCCGAATTTATAAGTTGGAGTTAAATATAAAATTTGTCGTACGTAGAGGTTTTAGAATGGAAGTATATTGAGTTGCTATTTTTTTCTGAGGTTTCTTATTTTTCTCACGATTCAGAAATTTTCCGGATTCGTTCGGAATTTGGGACTTATCGAAGTTCAATTTTAATTCAGAGTGACTTTCAGGGTTTTATTTTCAAAGTTCATCTTTAGAATTATTTACTGAAATTTTCCAGGGCTTACAAAACTTATTTACTATCCTTATATTACTCCAATGATACAACAACCAAAATTCAGGCTTGATACTAATTTTTAATAGGAATATAGTCTCCCCAATAATCTATAGGTGTATGAAATATATATATATATATATATTAACATATATTGGCAACGAAATTTAATAGACCATAATATATGTTTTAAATTTCACTATGATTGGATCAAAATTGGAAATATATATTATGTATATATATATCACTCTATAGATAGATTAAAAGTAGTAAACTGACATTGTATGTGCTACTTTCTTAAAGAATGTGAATATGATAGTTATTCAAGCTTATTAGTTGAAAGGATTGCTAAGGACAAGTGAGTACTCCCCACTCTCCATACATATTTAGTGACTAATAATGTAGAATATGCACTTAGAATTTAGGATTAATATGTGTAATTGCTTATCATAATTATCATAAGAGGATTTCAAAATATATCGTTAGCCAATTGATAAGAGTAGTGGTTGCTGCATGGTGTTTATTTGATTGTAGTTGTCTCTTAATGGCCATATTAGGGAAGTAGACTAGTATTTCTAGTATGTGAAGTCAAGTGTGGAATTTGAGTGCAATAGTTGTTTTATAGCTTTACTTGTTGATGCTTTCTTATATAACTATGACTTGAGCAATTAAAATATCAAATATTTAAATGCTAATTAAATGTCAGTTATGAGTAAGAGTTCTAAGTTGTGAATAAGAGTATTAACTCAATAACTCCTAAAGAACTAATTCCTAGACACTATTAAGTAAGTTCGTGGTTTGATTTAAAACTAGACCAGCTAGTCTATGCCTTCAGGTTATTTGAATGATTGAGGTATGTATTTAGGGAGTTGGTTTAGCTATAGTAATACAATGAGATTGGTCCCTAAGTTCATTTATGACTAAAAAATAACTCACTAAAATATCTAACAACTCATATGCTAAATTATTTAAAGGATATCTGTAAGCACACTATTCTT
Source organism: Combretum micranthum (assembly GCA_024138025.1). Lineage (NCBI taxonomy): Eukaryota > Viridiplantae > Streptophyta > Magnoliopsida > Myrtales > Combretaceae > Combretum > Combretum micranthum. The sequence continues at coordinate 54,131 of JAMXBD010001924.1, forward strand.
TAGCAATAGATTAGGGGACAGGGCGAGATTATAATATTTATGTTGCATGGTTTAGTTAGATTAAAAATTTGAACATTCCATATTAAAAAGTGGCTTTAAAAGGCCTAATGGAGTGAAGTGTTGATTGTGTAATGTATAGGGCTTTCCCACTTAGTAGAATTGTAATCCTATTGCATCACACACACTTTAATCGACATTCCAATTGAATATAAATGTCAATTAATGTTTAAATGATATTATTTTACTAGTAATAATATGAATTTTTGTGTAGCAATCTTTTGATATTATTGTGTACTCACATTGACAAAATTGAGTTAAGAGTTTAGTTTCTTTACTAACTTTAGGAACTACCATACTAGTACTAGATATCAAGTTATTAGCTAAGACTATAAGTTTTAGAGTGTTAGCCAAACATTTTGTTTAGAGAATTTGTCTTTAGATCATCTTGTAATAGATATATGCAAAATTTTGTGTATGGTTTTTATGGTATGTACATATTTTGTTAATGTATACAAATCAAATAATACAAAATGTGACCCTCCGTGGGTCTTTTCATTAGATATGTTGTGAACCTCATCCGAGTAAGCCCATGGATGACAAAAGAGATATTTTCAAATATGAATTTACTTTTATAACATTTGTAATTGTTGGATTTTAGCTAATGTCATGAGCTTGTAAATTGAAATGACCATGAAGATATATTTCAATTTTGTGAAGGTTTATGAAAAGTAAGTATAGGTTGCATTTTTAACAGCTTCATCCCTATTTTAGGGGTAATATGTAATGTCATTATCTTTAGGTAGCTTTAATGATTATGTTATTTGAAAGTTCAATCAACTTTTGTAGATGGTGGGATGTTATAGTTTTATCCTTGTTATTTTAAAATTTTCTACATAAATGTTATACATCTTTCTTTCTCTCTTTATACTTATCTATTATAAATATTTGTTTCATTGTGTATAACCAAAATCGATGCAAAAACACTAGTATAGAAGTAAGGTTGAGATATAGGGAATTTAAGAGTTTATATATATATGATAAATAGATGACTATCAAGTACAAACATTATCAAAGATTTTGATGGTTATAATTGCAATATAAATATTAGATGTATTAGTGATGTCAGGCTTAGAGAATGTTTTAGATTAGTTGTTCGAACTCAATGAGAAGCCTTAATAATAATTGGTCTAATTTTGACAAATAGCATTTTGTAGTAGGTACTAGTGAAAATGACACTTGCAAGATAGAAGAGTTATAAACAACTAAGTATCCTACAATCAACTAGTGTTAAAGCAAAGATTGCATTCCTCTAAATGAGTTACGAATCATTAAGAAGGCTTCGTATTTCAAATTTGATAAATAGAATTTATTACTATTTATTAGTGCTAAATTACAAATTTATTAGTCATTTTATTGATAATTATCATGAATTTAGCACTTAAAATCATTAATTTATACTTTTAGGTTTTAAAGGAGTTATTTTTCCAAAAGAAAGCTAATCATGTCAAAAATACAAAGTTTGGAAGCAAAATATAATCAATACGACAAGGATATGTCGCGTCTCTAAGCCATATCGAGAAAATATGTGCTAACGAGTGAAATTTCAAGTTTTGGTATGGCACAATTGTAACATGACCTATCGCAAGTCATGTCAATTTGAAAAATTGGTTTAACAAGGGGCATGATTGTAGCATGACCTATTACAAGTTGTGTCATTGCAAGGAGTTGGCCACAGAAAGGGACACAACTTGGGACATGACTATCCCAGTCATGTCAATCCAACAACAAGTTATTTTTTGGAAACTATTTAGAAAAGGAAAGTTAACTTCTTAGACTTTGAAATAAAGATATCTACACTTCAAATTGGAAAGTTTTAAAGGTTCCACTTGTTACAGAAACACCCAACAACTTTCCACTCTTAAGCAAATTACTTTCCAAATCAAAGCCCTTGGCTTGCTTATAGGCTCATGTGACTTTCATATTCTTTAATATCTCAACTTTTTTCTTTTAGCCAAAGGAAATTTCCTCTTGAAGCTTTAGAACATCTATAATAGGTCAAGATCCAAGAGTAGGAGGAGACATAGCAGATAGGTCTAGTGATACGAGTTTGTGTAAGTTACCTTAGCAAGTCAATTTGCTGAAATTTTTTTATTTGTAATTGTGGGTTGTTGATTTGTTTTATCTTTTTGACAATCAATACTTCTCCCATGGAGGAGTAATTGATGGACCTTCGGATAATTAATTATGTGCTTTGATCTTCATTGATTTTAATATATCGCTTGAATTCTTGAATCTAATTGTGTTGTTCTTTATTGTTTATCTTGAATTGATAGTGCACAATATTAATTCTTGATTTAATATTCATGAGAATTAATTGAGAAATTGTTTGTATGGTTAGATCTACATTGTATGAAGGGGTTGAATGCAATCCTATAATTAGGACGACATAATTTTTAAGATCAGTGGCTAGTGCGGGGTCTTGTACGCCCTTCCATGTAGCAATATGGAAGAAAAATGGAAGCAGAGTCCAACTTGTACGCTTGTGCAACACTTGAGGAGGCTGAAGAATCAACTCTAGTATCTAGTACGCCTTTGTGTACGCCTGTGCAAGATGGAAATTTGTCAAGAAAGTGCTTGTACCGTGCTTTGTACGGTCGTGACTCTAGGGGATGTATGATGAATATTTTTCGACGTTTTCTTGAAACAGTGTGACGGTGTGACTGTTGAACATTAAAAAGAAAATTCGTCCATTTTCATATATAAACTTTCAGGAAAAGTGTTTTAGGAGAGATTTTAGTAGATGCAAACGGAATTAGAATTGGTTTATTATGAGAATAAGAACCATGAGCTGAGAATCCCCGCGGATAAGTAGTTAACAGGATGAATTGTATTGTAGTTCATGTTAATATGATGGAGTAACCTTGTCTTATTGTGATTTAAATTATATTAGAGTTGTGTTTTGCATAATATCTTAGTGAACCAGTGTAATTAATATTTAGTTGTTAATTATAGGTTAAATTTAGATAATCCAATTTATTCGATTGCTAGATAATAATTAGTAGGTGAGTAGTATTACTTGTCAGGGCCCCGAGGAATACAACCCTATAAGCCATTCCTATACTACAATTTGGTAGGTGCACTTGCCTGTTGTTGACCCGATATGAGGAAAGGATTATTGGATATTAATTGTTAAACTTAGGTCGGAACTAATGAAGTTTTTGGCGCCATTGTCGTGGATTCATTATGGTTAACAATATTAAGAAAACCCAATTGTTGTTAATCTAGCTTTTTATTCTATTTTCTGTTCTTATACCATTGTTCATGTAAACTCTGATTTTTCTCTTGTTTACAAGTTTGTGACCCGTAGCAGTAAAACCAAACTAGTTGATTTTGATCCAGAACTCTCCTACTATAGTGAGAAGAGCAAGACCAACATCATTAAGTATGGACACCAGGAATGAGAACGTAAACCCACGAGGGGTTGGTGACATTCAAGAACTGGAAATTAATCCGAATCAAGACGGTAGGAATGATAATAATGTAAATCAAGCAGTTAGAAATGGAAATGAGCTAGCTAGAGAGGCTGGAAATGAAGTTCATAGACCTATGTGGGACATTTTCATGCCCACAATCGATGGAGTTGCTCTATCCATTCAATATCCTCTAATTCATGCAAACAATTTCGAGTTGAAACCCGCTTTAATCCAAATGGTACAAGTAAATCAGTTTGGTAGAGGAAATTCAGAAGATCCACACGCTCATTTGAAGAATTTCTTGCAAATATGTGCTACTATAAAGGCCAATGGAACACTAAATGAATCAATACACCTTTTATTGTTTCCTTTTTCACTTAGGGACAAGGAGTGAAGTTGCTTGGAGTCATTACCTCCTCATTCATTAACTAGTTGGAATCAAGTGGCCCAAAGCTTCTTAGAGAAATTCTTCCCACCCAATAAGACGATTCAATTGAGAAATGAGATATTTTCCTTCCGTCAGTATGAAGGAGAATCAGTTTACGAGTCATGGGAAAGGTTTAAGGAACTTCTTCGATGGTGTCCTCACCATGGGATTACAATGCATGATTTGGTCAGGATTTTTTATACATCACTTGGTGATTAGAAGAAAACAATGATTGACTCTGTAGTTGGTGGGAGTCTGATGAAGAAAAGTGCTCCTGAGGCTTATGACTTGATTGAAGAAATGGCAAGGAACACATTTAGTTGGCATAGTGAAAGAAACAATCTACGACCGATTGCTGCCATGTGTGATTCAAACATGGTCTTTCAACTTAAGGCACAAGTAGCATCACTTACTGCTGAAATGCATAAGATGAAGACAGGTATGGATATTTTACCTCAAGGCGATTCCTTAGAGAGACTATTGGGATACGTCTATGCTCCTGAAGAAAGTTCAAGCATGGAAGATTTGAATTTTATTAATAGAACAAATAGAGAAGTTGGGAATTATAATCCTTATAGTAACACATACAATCCCAGCTGGAGAAATCATCCGAATTTTTCATGGAGAGATCAGAATACACAAAGACCAAACTTTTCATTAGGATTTCAGAAGCCACAACCACATCAATTACAAGTACCCCAGCAACGCCTTGCATTGCCACCACCTGAGAAGAAGCATAATGTTGAGGATGCTTTGACACAGTTTATCCAGAGTTCTGATGCACGCCATCGGAATCAAGAGGCATCTATCCATAACTTAGAACAACAAATTGGCCAACTGGCTAAATTAATTTCAGAAAAAAGTCCAGGGTCATTACCAGGTAACATTGAGCAAAATCCTAAGGAGCAAGTGAAGGCCGTGATACTTAGAAGTGGTAAGGAATTACAGGTTTCAGCAGGGAATCAAGAGAATGAGAAAAAAGTTGGTTTAGAAAGTAGGGCACAAGTGAAGGATAAAGAAGAATTGGTAGAGAAGAGTTTACCTACTGAAAAACCAAGGGAATTTCAGCCAAAATTACCTTACCCATCTAGATTGAGGAAAGATAAAGATGATGAGCATTACAAGAAGTTCTTGAAACTTTTTAAGTAGTTACACATGAACCTTCCACTAGTGGAAGCCTTAGGCCAAATGCTTAAGTATGCTAAATTCCTCAAGGAACTCCTATCTAATAAAAGAAAGTTAGAAGAACTATCTATTGTCACCTTAGGTGGGGAGTGTTCTGCAGTTATTTTGAACAAATTGCCTAGGAAACTAAAGGATCCGAGTAGCTTTACTATTCCTTGTTTGATAGGAAATTTACCGGTTGAGAGGGCGTTAGCAGATCTTGGAGCCAGCATAAATCTCATGCCCTATAGCATCTTCAAGAGACTAAATCTAGGCAAACCAAAGAGCACAAGAATGAGCATACAACTTGCTGATAGGTCTATGAGATTTCCTAAGGGAGTAGTGGAAGATGTTTTGGTTAAAGTTCATGACTTTATTTTTCCTGCAGATTTTGTAGTTCTGGACATGGATGAAGATATTGAAGTGCCACTCATATTAGGAAGGCCATTCTTGGCAACAGCTGGTGCGGTTATCGATGTCAAAGACGGAAAATTGGTTCTCCAGGTTGGAAGTGAAGAGATGGTCATCCGAATGCCAAATGTCTTCAGGAAACCTATGAGTGGTGATGACACTTGCTTTGCAATTGATTCTTTTGATCTAACAATTTCTGATTTTTTGCAGGATTCTTTAAGTAAGGACCCCTTGGAGTTGTGTTTGTTAAGGGGAAGTGAAGCTGCTACAGTAAAGAAGTAAGAGAGATTATTGCTCAGTTAGAAGTTTTTGCTGAGCAAAAAGAAAAAAGATTTTGGGATTGAGGAGATCAATCGAGGCAATATAGTTAGGTTGAAGCCTTCAGTAGAAGAACCTCTTGAATTGGAATTAAAGAAACTACCTTCATATTTGGAGTATGCCTTTTTGGCAGAAGATTCTAAGCTACCAGTGATTATATCTTCGGAGCTTGATTTCTGCCAGAAGGAGAAACTAATTTCTGTGCACAAGGAGCACAAGAGGGCGATAGCTTGGAAGATTTCTGATATAAAGGGAATTAGTCCCTCCTTTTGTACCCATAAGATCTTGATGGAAGATGGATCTAAGTCCGTGGTGTAACCTCAAAGAAGGTTAAACCCAAACATGAAGGAGGTAATTAAGAAAGAGGTGGTTAAATTGTTGGATTCGGGACTCATATACCCAATTTCGGATAGTCCATGGGTAAGTCCGGTCCAAGTGCTTCCGAAGAAAGGAGGCATGACGGTTGTGCCCAATGAAAGAAATGAGCTTATTCCAATGCGTACCATGACTGGTTGGAGGGTATGTATTGATTATAGGAAGCTCAATGATGTTATTCGAAAGGACCACTTTCCATTACCTTTTATTGACCAAATGTTAGAAAGGCTTGTAGGTCATGATTTTTATTGCTTTTTGGATGGAATGTCAGGATATTTTAATATTCCTATCGCGCCGGAAGATCAAGAAAAGACAACATTCACTTGCCCCTACGATACATTTGCTTACCGTAGAATGCTGTTCGGGTTATGTAATGCGCCCGCGACCTTTCAAAGGTGTATGTTAGCCATATTTGGGGATCTATGGAGGATGTGATGGAGGTGTTTATGGATGACTTATCAGTGTTTGGAGATTCATTTGAGAAATGTTTGCTAAATTTAAAGAAGGTTTTGATGAGATGTGAGGAGACCAACCTGGTATTAAATTAGGAAAAGTGCCATTTCATGGTACAACAAGGAATAATGTTGGGTCACAAAGTGTCAAAGAAGGGAATAGAAGTGGATGTGGCAAAAGTAGAGGTGATTTCCAAGTTGCCACCACCAACATCTGTCAAGGCAATAAGAAGCTTCCTTGGTCATGCAGGTTTTTATCGAAGATTTATTAAGGATTTTTCAAAAATTGCAAGACCAATGAATAATTGTTAGAGAAGGACATTTCATTCAATTTTGATGAGAAGTGTATGGAAGCTTTTAATTTTCTGAAGGAGAAGTTAACTAGTGCCCCTATAATGGTAGCTCAGATTGGAACTTACCATTTGAGCTCATGTGCGATGCAAGTGATTCCGTTATAGGGGATGTTTTAAGTCAGACAAAAGGAGAAGCACTTTCAGCCAATTTACTATGCAAGCAAAACTCTTACTCCACGTAAGAGAATTATACCACAACAGAAAAGAATTGCTTGCTATGGTATTTGCCTTTGACAAGTTTAGGTAATATCTCATCCTACCAAACGTAGTGGTATATACTGACCACTCAGCCTTGAAATACCTTCTACCCAAACCTAATGCTAAACCAAGACTAATAAGATGGGAATTGTTATTACAAGAGTTCGACTTAGAGATTAGTGACAAGAGAGGAGAAGAAAATTTGGCAGCAGATCATCTTTCTAGGTTAGATAACCCATATTTGGAAGATTTGAAAGAGGATGAGATCAATGATAAGTTTCCGAAAGAAAATCTTTTTGCTGTACATGTTATGAAAGATCAAAAAGTTCCATGGTTTGCTGATATAGCGAACTATTTGGCTGGAAAAGTCCTTCCCCAAGACTTGGATTCTTACCAAAAGAAAAAGTTCTTTTCCGAGTTAAAATATTACTTTTGGGAAGATCCATATCTCTTTAGGATATGTGGATCAGGTCATTAGGCGTGTGTATCACATGAAGAAGGGCAACAGATTTTGTACCATTGCCATATTGGTCCCACTGGAGGCCATTATAGTGCCAATAGGACACACAAAGTCTTAGAGGTAGGTTTCTACTGGCCTCATATTTTTAGAGATGCAAACTCTTTTGTGTTGTCTTGTGATAGGTGTCAAAGGACCGGGAACATATCAAGAAGGGATGAGATGCCCAAAAATACATATTAGAGTGCGAAGTCTTTGATGTTTGGGGGATCGACTTCATGGGACCATTCCGTAGCTTCTATGGCAATAGGTATATCCTTGTTTTAATAGATTATGTTTCTAAGTGGGTTGAGGCCCAAACTTTGCCCACTAATGATGCCCGGGTAGTGCTCAAGTTTTTAAAGAAGCTATTTTTAAGGTTTGAAGCACCCAAGGCATTAATTAGTGACAGGGAACCCACTTTTGTAACAGTCAAATTAAGAAAGTGCTGAGAAGATACGGAGATCATCATAGGTTAGCCACCCTTACCATCCCAATTTAGTGGCAGGTTGAAGTTTCAAATAGGGAACTGAAAAGAATATTAGAGAAGACGATAGCTCATAATCGCAAGGATTGGGATGAAAAGTTAGATGATGCCTTGTGGGCATACGGATAGCCTTTAAAACACCCTTAGGCACACCCCTATAGGTTAATATATGGTAAAAATGTCACTTGCCTGTAGAAATTGAACATAAGGCCTAGTCGGCAATTAGGATTGCAAATTTGGACTTAGAGGCTGCTGGTAAGCGTAGAGATTTCAACTTAATGAATTGGAAGAGTGGAGATTGTTAGCCTATGAGAACAACAAATTAAACAGGGAAAGAACCAAAAGATTGCATGACTCTCATTGTAAACCCCCAAATTTTTTGGAATCGGTTTAAACCTAAAACCCTAAACCAGAAGTCAACCGGAGTCCTAATGGTCAACAAAACCCTAGTTAGACGAAATAGCTTAAGTTTGGCACTCCCGAATAAGAAACTCGGTGAAGATAAGTAGAAGTTTAGAATGAAGAATAGTGCGGAATTATCTAAGGCAACATAAAAAGATCAGATTAGTAAAACCGTAATTCGTCTCAAACCTGATCAGACATGATTCTTGAAAAACGTGTCCAAGACCGCAAAATAGTAAAAATATTCCAAATACACCATTAGACTCGTAAAAATATAAGGATTTCAAAAATATCAATTTTGTAATTTTTTGGTAAGTAAAAATAACAGATATCACATTTATACACGTATTTTCTTACTACCGGTACTTTATTATCATATCTACTTTACATTACACTATTCATTACTATTCTATACTATTATTTTATCTCTATTTTTTCTTACACCTACTCTTACACACTCCATAACCTATAACCTTTACTTTTTACCTTTCCCATAACTTTATTTCACATCTATCTTACTTATTATACATTTATTTAACAAAAATAAAAAAAAAGATAAAAAATCACTTCCCTCTCCATGCATGTGGCCGGTGCTACCCATCCCCATTCTTCCTTAATTTGTTTCAATTTTTTTATTTATTTTAATCATACAAAAATCATTCCACATTTTCCTATAAATACCCCCTCCTCTTTCACTTTTTTCACACGCTACTACCCACAAATTTCTTACTAAAACTCTCTCAAATTCTCCTCTCAAAACTCTCTCCAACTACCATCCCAAAACTCTCTCAAAATAATTTCAAAACAACTTCTACCTACAACAAAAACCCACAACCACATACTACTACCAAAATCTTCTTTAGGTAACCATCTTCTATTATTTTTTTTCATGTCATGTAACTTTACATGACCATAGTGTGAGTTTCCAAAAACTAAAAGTTATGGAAGCTACATTATGTTCATGTATTGTTCTTGTTCATGAAAAATCTATTTATGTTCATGTTATTATTTTTGTTCATATTAATATTATTATATTATTATCTATATATATACATATTCTTTAGAGCATATAAGCTCACTTGCAATTTATTTATTTTATGCAATGCAATTTATTTATTTATTCCTTGTTATTTTAAGACTAATCTCTAGTCTTAGACTTTTCCTCATCAAGTCAAAACAAATTTTTCTATCTTTCATTTTATTTTATTTTGGGACTAGTATACTTCTTAGTCTCGGAGCCTTGAAAAAGCTAAGACTCCCAATACTTGACTTTATTATTTATGTTATGTTATTTTGCTTGCTATTATTTTCTCATAATTCATGTTCATTTAAATTGTTGTCCAAAGTTTCAACTTCTAAAAATAATTGTCACGAAGGAGATTTTTATGCTTTAAAAAAATAAGTTTATGTAAAGTATAAGATCTATGGTTTAAACAAAAATAAAGTTAACTCTTTTCAAGTTACAAAAAGAACTCACTAAAATTTTTTAAACTTCTTTTGTCATGAAAAGCTTCTTAAAACCTTTAATATTCCACTTTGTTTTTCCAAAAGAAAATAATTATTGGTACAAAAATAATTTTTATGAAAAAGATAACATAATGAAAGAAGGAGGAATTCTCAAAGTAAAGGTCTTTACAAATAAACAAGACAAAGATTTTTGCAAACAAATTGACAAAAAAATTGGTGTAAGAAAAATAAATAGGAAAAATAGTATTAATATAGAGAACTTCGAAAGAAGAAAGGTTATTTTCAAAAAGCTACTTGGAAATATATATATGTCAACTTGAAACATCTTTAGAAAACAAAGGAAACAAAATAATCATTTCAAGAGTTTACAAAAGAGAATTCTTGTAAACTATATTTTTCTAAAAACTCCAAAACCGACATGAGTTTTACTTAAGCAACATAAATGGGCAACAAACACTTGAGCATGAATAAATATGAGCTAAGTAACCATAAAAAGAGAATTTTTCAATCATATAGATAACTAAGTATTTATCAAACAAATTTTTATTGATTGAACAAAGTTGTTTTTGCGTTGGAAAATCCGTGGTGAATTTTGTCGCCATTGTTTCGGAACCTATATGACCTTATTTTTTAAAAATAATTTTAGAAATGGGTAGATCTTTTTGATGAGGTAGAAATCGGTATATTATATGCGCGATTCCGAGTTAAAATGATCAAGTTGTGGCCATTTTAAGTTGGAACTTTCCTTTATACGAACTTTAACGTTCTTTTGACATTGTTTTATCAAAATTCAAGAAAATCATCAAGAAATACTCATTGTGGGTATTTTCTTTGACTAGGTGACTTCGAGGAAGGATACCTATATCCTAAAGATTATTTCGATTGAGTGGAGTGTGTGAGCAACTCATCCGCATAGAGGAATAGTCGACATGGCATCGTGAGTTTATTTCCTTAAAATGCTATACTTGTTGTGCTTGTAAATTAGTTGCATTAGAATTAGGAAAAGAAATGGATATGTATGTAAAATAATTCCTTGAAAGAACCTAAGAATATCGAGGCTGGAATTGATTTAAATGTTTGTGTTGGCATAGCATTTGATTTGTATGAAATTCCTTGATCGCCTTAAATTCAATAATAATTATGCTATGACATTATAAATAAATGGATTCATGCATACCACGAAGTGAGTCAAATTGCATATGGGTTATTATCCTTGGGTGAGAAGGATAGTAGGCTCATGTCGAAAGCAACACTTGGCGAAGTATCCGAAAGCGATTGGTTGGAGGCTTTAAGAAAATGCTTGGGGAAAATCGAAAGCAAGGTCAATTTAAGTAGATTCGGGATGCTTGGCGATGAATGGTCGTGAGCATAAAATTTTTTATTTAAAACTACTTGTTTTGAAGTTATGTATTGCCAAACCCCGAATGGAGGGCGCAAATCCTTTCAACATATAGTTCCCGAAAAGCTATATGCCTTTTTGCCTACATGTATGTTGCATCACATTTGATTGTTTAAACAACTTGTTTGAAATCTTGTTACAAGAAGTTATTTATGGAAATAATTCTCACTAAGCCTGTTAGCTTATACCCCCATAGATATCTTTTGCAGTTTCCCTATTTATGGTTAAGGCCATGAGGACCCTGTGATCAGTTAATTTCTTTTTGATAAAGGAAATTTTAGATGAAGTGTAGTATTAGTATTGATGTACAAATATCCTTGTAATAGATTAAGTAATCAAAGGGAAATGACCCTAAGTTGTAAAGATCGTTGTTTTAAGTAATTGAACATTATGAATCCTCTTTTCTTAAATTGTTATTGTACCTTCTTAAGCTTCATAATTCCGTGTATGGTTTTCTAAAGTTGTGAAAGCACGCCTTACACTTAATATAAAAGCTTTTGGGAATGACTAAGGTTGTCATACTTAAGCTTTAATATTGAGTGTGGACTGTCACGTTTAGGATACCCTTTGGGGCGTGACACTTATATTAAATACCCTAAATAGTTCAAGGAAGGGGACTCGATACTATTGTACAACTCTATATTAAGATTGTTTCCAGGCAAACTTAGATCTAGGTGGTCTGGCCCTTTTATTGTGACAAGGATCTTTCCATATGGAACTGTTGAACTTACACATCCTGAGAAAGATACTTTTAAGGTTAATGGTCAAAGGTAAAGATTTATCATGAAACTGTTAATATAGATGAAGGCAAGGAGCAGTTAAAGCTCCTCCAAATGGAGAATTGTCTGTGAAGGATTGATAAATGTCAAGCTAGAGACAATAAACTAGCATGTGTTTTATAGTTGTCTTATTTTGTTTTTCCTTTGTTACTTTTGTGTATAATTAATAGTTTGTTGTATAGGTTATTGTTTTTATTTGTTTTGGATCATGTACTATTTGAAAAGACTCTTTTAGTATAGTATAGTATGTATTTAAAAAAATTAAAATAAAATTGGAATCACCCTGATATGTACGGGCATACATTAATAGTAAGGGGAGAATTTTATTCCAACAGAAGCTACTATGCCTCTCTTTACGGGCGTGATTTTACAAGCGCGTGCTCCAAAGTGGCTCCCAAGCCCAATATGCCCATGTGTACGAGCATACACAATGCAATGAGAAAGACAAGCCATTCCAAATTCTACAAAGGGCAATTGTACGCCCGTGCACCATGAATTGAATGGCCTTGTTTTGTTCCTAAGCCACTACGGTCATGTATATGGGGGTACACAAGCAGCAGGGGAAGCATAATCAGCACCAGAACCCAGCACATCCTCTTGTACGCCCGTGCAAGCCCAGTAGCCAGGTAAGTTGGTTCAATTTTGCACGCCCGTACGCCCAGGTCAGTGTCTACTTATCTTTATATATCCTCTTTTAAATTTCATCAGTTAATTTCAAACCCGATTGCCTCTACACTTCCATTTCCTCTAGTCTCTCCCATATTCTCAATATTCACCATTCTAAAACTCTGATTCGCGTTCATAAAGGGCCATAAATTTTTCACACTAATCTTGCATTTTGCACCATTGCATTGCATCTAAGGATAGGTATGACTTCTTCTTTTCCTCTTCTTGTCTTGTGTTTACACGCCAATATTAGATGATTAGGGTTTAGTTGTTTCATAAAAACTCATTGTTAAGATTATGATTTCTGGATATATTATATGGATAGTTCAATAGAGTTGTACACTGCTTGTTTTGTTACATTGAAATTTAGTAACCCTAATTTCAAAAATATGTTCCTATGAACCCTATGATTCGGAAACTGAAATTTCTAACCTAGGAATTAGGACTTTTGATTTGAGTCACTTATTTTAGGGTTGGATTGTATGAGGAAGTTGTTACAATGTTGGTTCATCACGAAAGACTATGGGATTGAAAGTTGATCATGAAGTGTTTGTTGAAATGCCAGCACTTAGAACAATTCCACTTTTGGATCAACCGAGTCACATATCTTTACTCTATGCTTGAGTCAACTTATTGATTTGGTTTTCTCGATAAGATTTTGTGAATTGTTCATATCTAGATGTTTTTCCCATTTGTTGAAATAATCACATATAGTGGATGGAATGTTTGTTAAACACTTGGATAAAGCTATCCTTCACATGCGTTGCCTTTGAACTAATATGTATCATATATATATATATATATATATATATACACTAAGGTGAGTTTATGCAAGGATAAATAATCCAATGTTAATATGAATTCCATAGTGGTGGATGTTAAGAATTATCTTAGTTGTAGTGTCTAAAGTTGTTTGAGGGGTTATTAGGATAATTTTGAACTTAACCTGTTGATGAATCTAATCCTGTTTTATTTCTTTTTAGGTATGGCCCCCAAGAAAAGTAATCCTAGACCCTCTCCAAAGGTTACTGAACAACTTAAGTGGTCCTAAATCAAATATGCTAAGAATGCCAGCTCTTCCAGTACCTCTATTCCAATACCACCAGGACTGAAGGTTGAACACCAACCGGGTTATAAAAAATTTAATTAGAAAAAGGTCATCAAGCCCACTGGGATTTTAGATTGGGATGTATTGAAGGCATATGGGTTGGTGCCGGCGTTGAGACGGTTGTTACAAGACCCTGTGTAGTTGAGGCTTTTTAGCCTTCAAGAAACGGCTTACCAGGTCACGACTTTAGCTTTTCTTGCCTCCTACTCTATAGAAAAGCGTAATATAGGTAGCATGTCAGATTTCAAGGTGAAATTCTTTGCATTTGGAACATATCATTCCATTCCAATGCGGAAGTTCATTAAGGCTATGGGTCTATATACGAAGGAAGAGATGAAGGACCCGAGGTTTAATTCTTTGCCTATCTTGCTACCTTCTAGAACTATAGTAGAAGAAGTTTGGCACTCAATCTCCAGGGAGCAGGTTTTCAGACCAAGCCGAACCAAGGCATCAACTATGCTTTGGACAAGTCACCGAATGTTCCATATTACATCTTGGCTAGGACACTAAATTCTAAGATGGACACTGTGGGTTCGTTACAAAAGAAGATATCTTCCCTTTAATAAGTGCCATTCGCTTTTACAAGGTTAATGTTGGAATATTGGTGGCTTATGCAATCAAACGCCAAGCTAGGACAAAGATGAATGGAGTATATGTCGGTCAAATGATCACCCGTATTTTGAAGAATTTGAAGCTTTGGCCTAAAAATTCTTCTCAAATACCAAAAGATGGCGTGGCACAATCCAAGGGGATCACACATGCTCCGTCTCAGCAGTAGGGAACTGCTAAGGTTGACGATTCCTTCTTTGATGCTAAAGCACCTGGAGCTCAACCACAGTTAGCATCCCACTCGAGTTTTTCAGTAGGGAATGTGGTACGTCTGGAGGCCAATGTGGCAGAAATTAAGAAGCACCAGAATATTATACTAAATTTGCTAACAAAATTGGCGGAAAATGCAGGATTAGCTATCTCTTCTTGTTTTAGTGGGACCTCCAGAAGCGAGCAACCAAGTGAGGACCTTCCAAGCTCCAGTACACCACCAGTATCTCAAGGAGATATCCCTCCTGCAACTAAACAAATGGATCCACTGGCAGGGTTGGATTTAGAGGCACTGAAGGTAGGGAGTCTTATGAAACTTCTGATGAAGAATCATCTGGTGATGAAGAGATGAGGCAAGAAGGTGAAGAGGAAAGTGAGACTGATAGTAGTAGTTCTCAGAAGATGAAGAAGAAGATGATGTCCAAATATTTTTCTGATTTTATTTCATTTTCGAGGACTTAACGACTCATGACTTTTCTTGCTTTTGATTTTAATGTTGTTTCATTCGACTAGCTACTTTAACTTTTTGTTTGCTTTGGTTTATGATGTGATGATGGCACAGTCTTTCATTTTAGCCATGGTTTTAGATGATGTACATGCTGGAATTCCATGAATGTAAAGGCCAGTTTTCAGTAATGAATCAACCTACAAAATTCAGGGGAGTTCACTTTCTTATTGCTACTTTGTTTTTCTTTTCCTTTTTCCCTGGCTTTTACTGTCTTAGTTGAGACATTGAGGACAGTGTCTCTAATAAGTGTGGGGAAGGGAGTATGCAAGCATGCTAAATGAAGTTGCTTGTTTTAAATGATGATAATGAAAGCCTGTTAGACTTATCTCTATACTTGAATGATGAAAGTTATTTTGTTGTGGTGTTAATTTGGTTGATGTTTCATAAGTGTTGGAATAATGAAGGTCATCTAAATCAAGATGCAATTGTTCCTAAGGCTATAGTAGCAATGTGAAATCATAATGGGGCAGTCTTACTCATGGTTTAATTTAGAATTTTGCATCTAAATAACATATGACTACAAGTGTATTTTCAATATTTACTATTGCCATTAAGTAGCATGAAGAGAAAAATGAAATGAATTACCATTAATGTACAGTTCAAATGATACTTATCACTTGATGATTTCTCCAATTTTATTAATTTTTCTCTTCTTTTTCTCAAAAAAAAAAAAAAAAAAGTTGAAGTGATTGAGGTTCGATGGGGTCCCTTTAAAACCTAGTCACCTAAGGTTGTCCAGGCCTGGATTGATTGACTAAGGATCACTTCAACAATTAAGCGTTCAATAAATCCTATAACTCAGATAAGTAAGTCTGAGGGACACCCTTTTTAAGGGAATAACATCTGTTAACTTGAGTGATGAGCTCGGGATTATCGATTGAAAGTTTGCTACATGGGTTATAGGATCTATAATTAAAAAAAATTCAATCAAAGGAGAGAAAATATATATATAAAGAGAGAAAATCAGGGGATAGTTGATGTCTATGCTTTCACTAAAGGATTAAACTCAATGATTGGTGGTAGTAATTAATTTGAAAACAAATGATATAAGATGAAATATCTGAATTCTTACTTGTGGTCATGTGCTTACTTTTATGTTGAAAATCTAGCTTAAACAATGAGGGTAAAGACTGACTTATCATGATTAGCTTTAAAACTCTAGCCCAAGGAATGAAGCACTTAAGAGTAGATAAAATGAAATCCTTTAAACCCAGCATTAAAATAGTAACACCATGATTACCATATGTTTTCAATTGTTTTTATCAGCTTCTTGCTTGAGGACAAGCAAGGCTTAAGTGTGGGGATATTTGATAGGCATAATTAATCATCATTTTTAAATGGCAAATTGAGTCTAATTTATGGTTTATTGATGGGATTCTTAATAGATTAGGTACTTAATTAGTATATATATCTATTTCAGGTCAAATTTGAGCACATTGGCAATATAAGGAAGAAATTTGAGGAGAATCCAATCAAATTCAGGCAAAGAAGCAAGAGGCATAAAGAGAGTCCAGCTTGTACGCCCGTGCATTTATCAAAATGGAAGAAAAATGGAAACAATGGATAGTGCGGGGTCATGTACGCCTGTACATGTAGCAATATGGAAGAAAAATGGAAGCAGAGTCCAACTTGTACGCCCGTGCAACACTTGAGGAGGCTAAAGAATCAACTCAAGTATCTAGTACGCCTTTGTGTACGCCCGTGCAAGATGGAAATTTGTCAAGAAAGTGCTTGTACCGTGCTTTGTACGGTCGTAACTCTAGGGGATGTATGATGAATATTTTCTGACATTTTCTTGAAACAGTGTGATAGTGTGACTGTTGAACATTAAAAAGAAAAGTCGTCCATTTTCATATATAAACTTTTAGAAAAAGTGTTTTAGACATATAAATACACCACACCATTGGATGAAAGGGGGACGATTTTCATTCTGAACACCATCACACCTATTCGTAAGAAATCTCTGTGTTAGTTGAAGTGGAACGTATTGTATTGTGTGGATTTTCCAAAAGAAACTCGAGAGAGACAATTGGGAAACATGTGTTTGTGTCTATAATCGCATCCTTATCATTGTAATTGAAAGGGGTTTTCTCTTCTTTTTCTCAACATCATGTGTTGTTGTTTAATTGTTGTTGAATTTTATTACTGTGTCACGAGTGACTAGATCTGGGGTTACAAAGTCATATTATCATGAATTGCTCATGTAATTGTTAGTAATCTGTTTAATTATGAATTACTAGTGATGGGTCTTCATAAAAGTTAGGAAATTGAAGTGCATAACACGATCCTACATCAGATCTCGATGGAAAATGTTGAGAAACAATTCCATCGAGCAGATCTAAATCACTAGAACAAACTACTCCTGGTAATAGAGATATTATTAGGAAGTTTGCTGCATGTTTAAGGAGATTTAAGGATAATTAGAACACTCTAAAGCAATTTTGATTTGTCCATTTATTTAGGAGAGATTTTAGTAGATGCAAATGGAATTAGAATTGGTTTATTATGAGAATAAGAACCATGAGCTGAGAATCCCCGTAGATAACTAGTTAAAAGGATGAATTGTATTGTAGTTCATGTTAATATGATGGAGTAACCTTATCTTATTGTGATTTAAATAGTATTAGAGTTGTGTTCTACATAACATCTTAGTGAACCAGTGTAATTAATATAGTTTAGTTGTTAATTATAGGTTAAATTTAGATAATCCAATTTATTCGATTGCTAGATAATAATTAATAAGGTGAATAGTAGTACTTGTCAGGGCCCCGAGGAATACGACCCTATAAGCCATTCCTATACTACAATTTGATAGGTGCACTTGCCTATTGTTGACCTGATATAAGTAAGGGATTATTGGATATTAATTGTTAAACTTAGGTCGGAACTAATCATTCATGTACCTTCTATGAGAAGGAATTTAATTTCAGTATCTGTCTTGAGCAAATGTGGCTACTCTTTTTTATTCAATAATGAGAAATTTGTTATTTATTATAATTTTACTGTCATTGGTTCTGGTTCTATGTGTGATGGTTTACACATGGTTAAATATGATTCCACTTTTCTTAATATGGTGAACTCTATCATTGTGTTAAACAAAGGAAGACAGATGAAAACTTCCTCCATGTTGTGGCATAGGCCTTTGGGCATATTTCTAAGGATAGGATGGATAGATTAATTAATCAAAATGTTTTAAATAAGGTTGATTTTTCTAACTTTGGCGCTTGTGTGGACTGCATTAAAGGAAAATTCATTACCAAAGCTAGAAAGAAAGGTATACCTAGGAGTCAGGAGTCAGGATACCTTAGATTTGATTTACGTTGATATTTATGGACCCATTTCTCTTGCTGCCATGTGTAATTATTGCTATTTTATAACATTTTTTTATGATTACTCTCGTTTTTGGATGGATTAATCTCTTGAGGCTTTGAAAAATTTTAGTAACTATTGAATTAAAATCAAGCAAAAGAATAAATCTATTAGATTAGATAAAGGTGGTGAAATATATGGTAAAGATGATCAAATTGGTAGAAATCCAGGTCTTTTTGCTAAGTTTCTCCAAAATTATGGTATAGAGGCCTAATACACAATGCGTGGAATCCCTCAACAAAATGGAGTTACTGAGAGGCACAGTTGTATCCTCATGGATATGGTGAGATGCATGTTAATCCATTCTACTTTACCAGAGTTCTTGTGGAGTGATGCTTTAAAAACAACGACATACATTTTGAATTAGTTGCTTAGTAAATCTGTACCCAAAACTCCTTATGAATTATTCACTCAAAGGGAATTAAGTTTGAAACATTTTCATGTTTGTGGTTGTAAGGAAAAAGTGAGACCCTAAAACCCATAAATAAGGAAGCTTGATTCCAAGACCGTTAATGGATGCTTTATTGGCTACTATATGGGTTCAAGAGGTTTCATGTTCTATTGTCCTTCTTATATTATTAGGGTCACTAAATCAGACGATGTTGTTTTCTTTGAGGATGACATAAATGATGGAAATGAGATGCCATGTGTCATCAATTTGAGAGATGAATAATCATTCCTTTGCCACTTGCTTCACCTTAAGAGCTACTGGAATCCCCTATGATTCTTAACAATGTTATGGTTCCATAGGATAATCTCACTCCTCTACAACCACCATTCAATCATTTAGATCAAAATCAAGCTACTGGTGAAGTCCCATTGACAAGTTCTTAAAGGATTAGAAGACTGGCAATTTCTAATAATTTCATGTTATATTTAGAAAAGCATGACTTTGATAATAATGATGATCTAGAACCTGTCCCTTTTCAGGAGGCTACATCCTGTCCTAATCATTCCCATTAGAGGGCAGCAATGCAGGATAAATTAGCATCTATGCATGAAAATGGAGTTTGAGATGTCATTGAGTTGCCTAGTGATCGTAAAACCATTGCTTGCAAATGGGTTTTAAGACCAAAAGGCATCCAAATGGTGAGGTCAAAAGATATAAAGCTAGATTAGTGGCTGAATGTTATATTCAAAGGGAATGTATTGACTATAAGGAGACTTTCTCCCTAGTTTCTACTAAAGACTCTTTCCACATTGTTATGGATTTAGTAGCCCATTTCGATCATGAACTTCATCAAATGGACATCAAAACTGCCTTCTTAAATGGTGACTTATCTAAAGATGTATATATGGATAAGCTTGAAGGATTTAAAGTGCAAGGTAAGGAACATTTGGTGTGCAAATTGAATAGGTTTAACTATAGATTGAAACAAGCCTCTAGATAGTAGTACATAAAATTTTATCAATTATTACTTCTCTTGGTTTTAAAGAAAATGTTACAAACCAATGCATTTATTTAAAGACCAGTGGGAGTAAATTCATCATTCTTGTGCTTTATGTTGATGATATCCTCCTTGCTAGTAATGATATATGTCTTTTGAATGAGATTAAACGATTATTAACTGGTCATTTTAACATGAAAGATCTTAGCGATGTCTCTTTTATGTTAGGCATAAAAATTCATTAGGATAGATCTTAAGGTATTCTTGGCCTGTCTCAAAAGGCATACATAGAAAAGGTCCTCAAAAGATTTAATATGTGTTCTTGTTCTTCTTATGCAGCACGCATCCAAAAGGTGAGAGACTCTCAAACCAACATCCTCAAAATGATGTTAGGAAATCTAAAATGAAAAATTTTCCTCATGCTTCTGCTATTGGTAGTCTCATGTATGCTCAAGTTTGTAAAGCCCTAACACTACTTTTGTAATCAGTGTATTTAGAGGATATTTAAGTAATCTAGGAGAAGATCACTAGAGAGCTGCAAAGAAAGTCATGAGATACTTACAAGGAACAAAGGACTATATGCTTACTTATCGAAAGGCTAACCACCTTGAAGTGATCGACTACTCTAATTCAAACATTGCCAATTGCTTTAATGATAGAAAGTTTACTACTGGATATGTGTTCATGTTTGCAGAAGGAGTTCTTTCATGGAAAAGTGCTTAACAAACACTTGTAGCTACTTCTACAATGGAGGCTGAGTATTTAGCTTGTTATGAAGCTACTTGCCAAGCTGTATGGTTAAGGAACTTGACATCTAGATTTCACATTGTTGATAGTATATCAAGACCTTTGAACATCTATTGTGATAATAGTGCTAGTGTCAGTTTCTCTTAAAGCAATAGGACTTTAGCTCATACTTAGCATCTTAGAGAGAAAGTTCATGAGTCTCAAACTTGCATCGTACATATTGCTACAGAACATATGCTTGGAGGCCCACTAACTAAAGGCTTAGTTGTTAGAGTAGTTTGTAATCATGTAACTTATATGGGTTTAGTTAAGTCTTTTGATATTTTAGGTTAGTGGGAGTTATATGACCATTTTGTAATATTTTAACTTTTGATTGATGATAAATAAATTAAACCTTTTAGTTTCGATGCTATAATTATAACTTATTGTGACTTTTGTTGCCATATAATTTTGTTGTACGTTCTTTTGTTACATAATATGGCATTAAATGTACGAGAGACATTCTAGCACTGTCTCATTTTGTTAAGCTGTCCTTTAGTTATCTATGATAAAATCTCAGCAAGCATCTTGGGAGATGTAAGGACCAATTTTGTTAAGATTTTCCTATTGATCACACTTGTTTGGCATATCTTTTGGTTTCCACATTCCACATTTACTTAAGTCATTAAGAGACTGGAACATAGCATGTATGGCATTGATATCCCCATCGAATACAATATTCAACAATGTTAGGAATCTTTACTCTCATTATAGACTTAAGGGTTGTTGGTTAAAAGTGTTTGCTCATTATTTTAACATTCTTTTTTGCCACATTAATCCATACTACTGTTGTTATGAATAGTTGATATATGTTGTTGAGATTGTTAGTTTCATTTTTTATTTTATTTGGAATAGCATAAGTCAACTGTTAATTGAAGAATTAATATAATGTTAAATTCTATTTTGTTATTAGGCAGTTTTGTAATAATATATCCCATATATTTTATTAGCTCTATTTTATCAGGTTATTAAGCAATTAACCACAATGTGAATTAAATTATTGTTAGTGGGCTTTATTAGTGGATAGTCATAATTGGTAGGATTGTCTATATTCTCATAATATATATAATAAGAGGTCTCTACTGTTTGCCTATATAAGTGTGTTGTGTTTGCTCTATTAAGAACATAACAAAAAAAAAAAAAAAAAACATTATAGGCTAAGAGAACAGTAAAACTTTCTTACTTTTAGACGTCTTTGTTGATTATTCAATGGATTCATTATCTGGTATGTGTCTATGTCTTATCTTTATTAAATTAACATCCTACAATTTGATTACATGTAATTGTGTATTCTATTTTTTAACAATTGTTACGTTTGGTTGTGCAAGTGAGATAGAATATTTGCGACAGCTCTGGTTGAGGAAATAGTCCCCTGATTACACAAACATTTATGTCATTATTGTTACACTATAGTTTATTGATTGCTAGGTTTTTCAATTTTGTTCTTTTGTTTTTTTTTTTTAATTTTTTTTCACATATGCATGTCATTTTTTCTTTTTTACCCCCTTTAATTTATTACTTGTCATTATCCTATTAGTTATGTCATCTATAATCTATAGCTAAAATCAAAATCTTCTCCCAACAAATGTTGAAGCTATTTTTCCCTATGAGCAAAATGGTTTTTATATCAAGTAATAAATAGTTGGGTTTATATCAATTATCGTTAAAAGGATTATTGTATTTTATTATTATTATTTGTCATGCTATCCGCAAATCCTGTCCATCCCAATTTACTAGCACTTATATAGCATTCCCACTCTTAAAAAGAACAAGATATTTTCCAATGCTATCCGCCAAGATATAAAGTAAAGAAAATGATCACTGAAGAATAACTTAAAGATGAAACCAGAATGGATTTATCCTTCTTTCTGAGAGAAAAAAGTTAAAAAAGAATAATGTATTACCTATCTATCTCAACAACATAATAATACTAGTGTAAATTTCAGTTGAAGATTTTATTCAGGTGGGGCACCCTGTAGGTTCTCGAATTAAGGACTATTCATTGTCCTATTTATTTACTTGTTATATGTTCATAGCTTAATCACTGCAGCATAGACTGTTCTATTTGTTGAGACCTAATAGCTCACTTGATAGCATGAAAATTATCTTCTAACAAAGTAGGTACTAGTTCAAATCTCTGACGCGCTGATGTGAGGGGGGCAAAAAAACAAAAGCACCTCATTTGTAGTGCCTATTTACTCAAGAAATGGACAATTCAAGCTAAATGTATCTCCACTAGCTAAAGTCCCCACTCAAATTTGGTGACACTCATTGATTGGCGCAAGGGTATATCTAATTGGAAAGTTCTTTGTCTTTCTTTTCTAATTTGGATTGTCTAATTAATTTTTATTTGTATCTCTATCTATATCTTACCTGTATCTGTATCTGTATCTGATCTGTATTTAATCTATTTATAAATTAAAAAAAACATCATTTTTTTATTTATAATTGTTTTTTTTATAAAAAATCTGAATCGAAACTATGGCATGCGCCGAAATGACAACCAATCAAACATAGTCATATTAACATTTTTTATTATTAAGGCGGACGACTTATCAACATACCATTACAATAGAAGTAGCAGTTGTTTGTGATACTCGTTGGAAATTGTGATCTCAATGTATAATTATTTATACGTCTTTTTATTATTATATAAATTATAATAATTTTGCAAAAGTTTAGAAATATTTTCATAATGATGAGTGCATGTTGCAGATAATTGCACTTTTGTTTAAACTATTTATGGTTAAATTATAATTGATGCAGTAAAATCTTTTACCTGGCGTGACTACAATTATGGGGATGGAAATTTCAGCCTCTACCTTCTTTATGGAGAGAATATTTTTCACACCGACTAACTTAATATAATTGATGTCGATCTTGTCCTTTTTTATCTATATGCATGCGATGAGGATGAGCTATGCTTATATATCACTATGGACATCGGCACGTAGATGCCACATGCATTTGTTTCGGATGTGTTAAAAGAATAAATCTATCAACGGGTTATCTGTCGAATCTATTGACTGTAATCTGTCATTCCAACATAATGTCATATAAGAAATAAAGCAAAAGGAAAGGGAGAGAAAGAAGGAAGGAAGGAACATCTAGTAGTACTTGAATGAATTGATAAGGTTATAGTTATCTTAATGCGATCCATGAATTAACTGTTCTCTTTTTTTTTTTTTTTTTTTAATTTTTTTACAAAACACATTTTACAAGTTTTCTATATTTGTATTGATTATTGTAACTTCAGAAGTTGTGCTTATTAGTGCAGATATAGGTTAAGGATCTCATTTGGAATATTTACTTACTAAGTTAATATTTTAATGACCAATTTCACTAAATGATCTTTTTACTTGAGCCTTATGGATTTCATAAAAGTTTTTTAACAATTTTTTAAGTTTTTATGGGTGTCAATAAGACTATCCTAATAAATCTTACAGTTTTTCTTTTATATATATATATATATATATATATAAACTTACATTACAAGTTTATAGCTAAGGATGCCAACATTTTTAATTACACTTTTGCCGATGTTTAAGGGCCCCAAAAGGGAGATTCATAACAGAAAGGGTGAGGCTTAAATCCGTATATTGTGTGTCGTTTTAGTAGTATTTAGCAGTTGAGCTAAGTGAGGGAATAAAACATTATTGTTGATGGCCAATCAAAGAATAACCATCACAACAACAACATTATCATAATAATAATAATAATAATAATAATAATTGGAAAGAAATCTTCAATTTTTCAACTTGAGGAAATCAATTTCTTTAGTTTTTATTAGCAATTTTTGTAATTGTAATTATCACTACTAACAATTTGATTAATGCTCTTATTTAATATTCATATTCTTAGATTTTTTTTTCTTTTTTCAGAGTAATATTAAAATTACTATGATAATATTTAACGGGAAAAAGAAAAAGAACAAAAAAATGGAATACGAAGCACAGACACCCTTAACCAAGAAGTTTGGAAGGAGAGAAATAGGTGAATTTATATTGGCTCCTAAAAATGGCTCCATATGGGTGTGCCCACAATGAGTAAGGTGTTGAGTTTCAGAGTTTGCTTTGATTCTTTGGCAACAAAAAATAAAGACTACTCACCATCACCCCACCCCACCCCACACTTTGATGTTGTGCCTTATTGGGGTCCCTTTATTTCTACTCTCTGACTTCCTGTGACTACCATTACCAGAAAACCAGTACTAAAGTACCAACAAATAATACAAGCTCTCATTATTCATAACACACCCAACCTCCCATCCTCTACTGACAAAATAATTAATGTATGTGTCAATCTATCCGTACCCAATTTGAATATAACTCAAGTTTTTCGCTTATTCTCAAATTTTAAAATTTAATTTTTAAATTCTGAATCACTTAAAAGATGCTTTCCATTGTAAAATATGGAAAAAAAAACCCTTTTTATCTGCATTTTGACCAAGTAGATAATTAGATATTTAAACTTTTAAAAAGATCAATTTTACACATAACCAAACTTTTCGTGCTTTCTTTTACTATCTCACTCTTTTATTGTTTCTTAAAGTAATAGATACATGTCAAGCATTAATTGGGTAAGATAGTGAAAAGGAATATAAAAGTTTGACTATATATAAAATTGATCTTTTTAAAGTTCAAATAGTTAATTATCTATTTGATCAAAGGTCAGATACTAAAACGGGCTTTATCCCTAAGATATACCATAAGATTGTTTTATATATTTTTTTATTTTAATTTTGGTTATAATTTACCTATTTCGATCAAATACATTATGCACTAATAAATTTATATAAGCATAAGCAAAATTTGTAAAAGTGAGTGATATGATATGTGATATTTTATAAATTAGGATAATGTTGCATTTAGTATATAAACCTTAATCAATTATTCAATTAACTACCTATATTTCATATTATCAATTTTGATATGCAATTAGACTTTTCAAAGTCATTTTTATTACTTTCATTAACTTCATATCGAATTGTGGCTTTTCTCACCAATTATAGACATCCACGTATCCTAAGCAATTTTAATAATGACGCTCCACAAGTCATAATTTTCACTGCTGTTATTACTTTCAGTACCTTAAGTAAAATTTTCTAATGTATAGCAAGTTTTAGATGAAGTTAACACAAATAATAACATTAATCTTGAAATGTTCAATTCAATAATGAAGTTACTAATCTAAAATATTGGTAATTAGTGAATAATGCTAATGTTTTGGTACTAAATGCAACATTTTTATTTATAAATAACATAACTTTGATTTTTAGATGCAAATTAATTTAATGTGTTATTTTTATGGAATCATTATAAACGATATATCTTTTTTTTTTTATTATTGTTTTTTTAATTATCGCTAGTGAACAGATTATCATGTCTGGAAATGCTCAAAATTTGTCTTTCATTTTTTAGCTTCCTCATTTCTTACGTGCTACATCTACTTTATTGCTAAGTACATTGTTTGTGATATTCTTATTTTAAAAATACGAAATTTAATTGAACAAATTTGACCCTTGAAAGGGTTATACACAACACAAAGTTATGTTATTGCTTTTCCAATATGCTTGGTTGAATTTATAATAGGAAAGAAATAGAATGGTATGGTTATTCATATCATATAGGGAAAAAGTAGCGGCTGAACTTTACCAAAAAAAAAAAATTAATAATAATAATTTAGTATTCGGACTCTAAAATAGACAATTTAATATTCAATTAAATTTTTCGTGATTATTTTTGTTACCTCACTAATAGCTTTTGATCTATATCTAGACATGGAAGAGACAATTTATCCATGATACATGATGTTAGAGAAAGTAGTGAAAATTAAATGATAAACTGTCTCTTCACTTAAGCAAATAGAGCAAACATTGTGAAAGAAGTAGTAAAGATGATATCAAAAAGTTTGATTAGGTATTAAATTGATTATTTTAAAGTTCAAGTATCAAATTCACTATAAGAAAATTAACCTTTAAAGACAAACATTCTATGATGGAAAGTGACAAACAAGTTATGTTTATATAAATAAAATAAGCGATGATTGTTTTTGCAATGGAAATTTATGTTTAGAAATAAAATTTTTATTTCTAAAGGTTAATTTTCTTATAGTGATTGACTTTTTGTGTAAAGTTTATGTATCAAGTTGTTAGCTTACCCTATAAAACTTTTTTCATAATTAGTTAATAAAATAATTATTGGACAACCTGAAATTTCCATAAAATTTCAATTTATTGTTACTTGAAATTTGAAGTATCTAACTTAATACTCAACTGAAATTTCGTAGCTATTTTTATCACCTCACTAATGTTTTTTGCTCTATGTTTTTTTTACATGAAAGAGATAGCTTGCTACATGGTATTGGCAAAAATAGTAAAAATTCAATTATATATTATCTTTATTTTAAGTTAATAAATGGAGAAAAAATTCTTTATGAATTAAATTTTATGCAAAATTTATGTACCGAATTTAACATTAACAATAGTTATTTTACGTTACTAATATTGTAAAATGAGGAATTACAATTCCTTTTATAGGATCAACATAATAGTCATTCTTTATTATATATATATATTTTTTTTTTCCGTAACTATATAGAAATCTGAAACAAATTACAAAATATAACTATTGTTTTTTCTATTATTATTATTCTATTCTTTATTAGTTTTACTTTATTTTATTTCTCAGTCCAAACTACCATAAATAAAGTTTGCGAAAATTTCGTATAACGAATTTTCCTATTACAGTATTCAATCATTTGAACTAAATTTTATATTTACAGTTAATCATCTAAGCTTACCCCCTCATAAAATCCTTTAACATAAAGGCACCCAAATCAACCAGAAGTTGTTTTTTTTCTTTTCCCCTCTATGCATTTTATATCCATGACTTCATAATATCGTCTTCTTCCGGCGCTAAAGACGGTGAACAATGCACCGTCTATTTCTATATATGGCTGAAATATGCAAGGATTTATAACTTACTATACACTTATGACATACACAAATAATAAACATATTTTTTTTTTTTTTCAAATCTCGTTTCGTGTTTAGGTTATTGCAACAACAAAATGCTAAGGCTGATAATTTAATTAAATTTAAACTAGATTGACCAATAAATTAAAGCCTTCTAAAGTACTAGCATCAATTCCACTCCCATACTTAAGCTAAAGCCAAGGAAAAAAATAATTTACTTTTGAACTTGAAATACAAAATCCAACAACACAATGTGAACAATGAGTTGGGTATAATAGTCACCGCAAATTCCACATAAATGCTACACCAAAAGTCACATATACCTTACAAACTAAATTATTTAAATCACCAATTTAATTATCTTATTTTAAGTTAGCAACTAACACAATTTCAATTTGAAATCGTATGGTAACTCATGTGATGATGTTATACATATATGTATAATACAAACTTACTCATACGTGAAGGTTCATGTAATATTCCAGGATAAAAGTAGGCAATAGTTAAACGAATAGATACTAATAGACATTTTCCAATCACTCGACCTAAACATTTTTAAGTAGTGTTGACGTAGTATTTAATTTAAAAGTTTATAATTAATGCGGCATAATATTTACTTCCTCCTCTGACAATCCAATAAATTTTCCTCCCATAATCCTATAACAGACTACACAATGGGGTATCATAGCTTGTAAATCCATCTTTTAATACAAAATCTCTAATTTTCTCATTCTGTTTTTGTCACTAGTATTAGCCATCGGTAGGATTGAGTCATTATAAAGGGTTTGCAAGGGCATTCCATTCTACTAATGCAACCAGATTATGACTTCTTTCCAGAAAATTAACCTATACTATAGCAACTGGCTAGCGAACAACCCACCAATGAAGACATGATGGCTCGGTGTCAATCTAATCTTCACGTCACCTCGAATTACAACCCTTGCGGGCATTAAAATTATCAAAAATGAGAACAACATTTTCTATTGTACTTTACTTATATTTCCAATAGGTAAATGTCAAATTTGGTACATGAATTTTATATAAAAATTTAATTTAATACCTAAACTTTGAAATAGTTAATTTAATACCAAATTAAACTTTTTTTTAGTTATTTTTACAATCTCATTAACACCATTTGCTCAATCTATAAACATAGAAAAGATACTGTATTATTGAAATTTTACTAAGATCCTTAACATCTTGTAACATTAATGGATTGCTTCTCCCATGTCTAGAAAAAGAGCAAGTAATATTATTGTGTTGTAAAAGTAGTCTAAAAACTTTGATCGGGTATTAAATTGATTAACAAAATTCAACACTATAGATTGAATTTTTGTACAAAGCTCAAATTCCATATTTGATAATTTCCCTATTCCTAATATAGGTGCACAAATAGACCACATAGCATTTTATTAGTCCAATATACTTGTACCATATTCAATTATTAGCCTACATATATAAGTAAAAAATAATTGAAACTACATAGTTAGGATTCGTTTAATGCTTTGAAAGTAACTAGAAGGAATTTCTACTCCTACGACCAAGTATATGTGAATCTTTCATATCTTAAACATACTAAGATGGCACAATTCCAATGATTATTAGTTGTTTTTACATTTAACATATCAACATGACCTAATATAGATTAACCAAAATCCTCAAGAAGACAACGAAATTCACCAGCAGGGATACGAAGTTGATTTAGCCGGCCGACACTAAATGAAGGAGTTCCATCAATTGTTTTTGGGGTAGAAACTAGCTTCAGGGTTTCGTTATCACACTTGAACCCTACAGTGCTTGTTGTCATACCTCTATAGTAGTTATCAAGCCTTAATGTGGCTTAGTTTAGCCAGCGATTGGCCCTTAAGATCTATAAGTAACACACGAAGGTAACAAAAAGTAACTAGCAATAATTAAAAAGATACAAAGGCAAGAATCGAATGAGAATAACATACTTTTATTAATATCTCATGTATAGGCTACAAATCTAGTATGTGTGGAAGTTGTGTGTAAAATAGGTTATCATTGACTATGAGCAATCAGTCAATGAGTTAGAGCTTGCATCCACGAGAGTATTCACACCCTCCACAAAGAGCTTTACTTGTATTTGTGGCTCTAGTAAGAGGAGATATTGATTTTTGTGAGGAGACAACTCTTTAAAATTATTAAAAAATAATAAAATATTTACAAGAAGTCTCCCCATATATACATAAGATACAAGAGATCGTCACGCTAAGCACTAGGTTGATTCTACCCCTTTTATTACCCAATCAACCCAAATGGATAAGCAATTTATTTTCTTATCCTTTAAGTCAAGCCCCTTGCACATAGCTCCATAGAAACATCCTTTTGATCAAATTTCCCATTCAACAATCTTAATTTTTTAAAAACAAAAAGAACAAAAAACTAATACTTTAAATAATTAATCTCAATTTCAAATCAATTTGTTTATAATCATAATGTAATTTCCATGAGAGTGAATATTAAATTTGTTACCTGAACTTTGATATAATTAATTTAATATCCAATCAAGCACCCCTCTCTCCTTCCCTCCCTCTCACCCCAAACAACCATAACCCCCTCCCCCCACCCCAACAAAAAAAAAAAAAAAAAAAAAAAAAAAACACCTTACTTTCCCCTAGGGTTTTCTTCTTTAAGAAATCAAGAGGAGGTAGCCATCACATTTTGGTTGTTCGCCCAAACTCTATTTATACTACTGCATTTTTCACTATGTGACTTTTTAATAAGAGGATGTTTTAATTCAAATCTAAAGATTTGTAATCGATTCTCCATCCACAAAGAGGACATCTTGATTTAAATCTAAAGGTTTATAATCAATTATCCACTAAGGAATAAGGAGTTGCACCAAGCCATTTTTTGATCTAGGTCTTCTTCATTTAGCTTTTCTTTTTCTTTTTGTTTGTCATCCCATTATGGGATCTTTCTTAACCAAAGTGCTACATTTCATTCCATTATTAAGCTAAAAAAAAATTTTGAGTCATTGTAACCCATTTTTATCTAAGAAATGTGTTTGTTTTTTTATTAGGTCTTTAGATCCCCATTTCTTTTAATGTATTTTGTCAATATTATATGTACTTATATTTTGATGAGTGAAATTCAGATTTTGGCCCCAAAAAAAAAAAAAAAAATCAAGCTTTACATAACTATTTTTATCATCTCTTAATCCTGTTAGGTCTATTTACTTACATAGGAGAGATAATTTATCATTAAATTTTTACCACCTCTCTTAGTGTTGTCTAGCACTAGTAATACTACCTCTTCCATGCTGAAAAATGTACCAAAAGGTGTCAAAAGGTAGTAAAAATAGCTACAAAAGCTTGATTGTCCATTAAATGAACTGCTTTGAAGCTAATGTACCATATTGAATTTTTATATAAATTTCGAGTACTAAATTTTATATTTTCCCTTTCCATTACTATAGTAAATGAGAATGATCAATATATAGTCACCCGACGTCACCCATAAGCTCACTGAATTTGCACAACAAACTTAATTCATAATTTAGTCTCTAAAACATAATTAAAAACCAAAGGTGAAAACAATTTGTGAAGGAAAATAAATGAACAGAAAAGATTCAGGAAAAAGAAGAATCTTATGCATGCTTGAATGGGATGGTGGTGCTTGCATACCTTTAGAAACCACCTTCACTCATGACCTTGTTGTTCCTTATATAACCAACCTATATAGGTGATAATATGCATAAAAACTACTTTAAAGATCAAAAGAATAATTCTTACTAACAAATACACTAGGTTGTAAATGAAGTGATAATACTAGTAAAACCAAGTCAAACCTAGAGGAAATATAAGTACTAGTACTAGTACTAACCTGTATCTTAATATTTAACCAACAAGTCCAATTGATGAATTAGATTGAAAGTCCTATTAAAAACTCAATTTAACCAAAAGAAAAAGCAATAGTGAATAACCATACGATGACCTAGTATCTAGACATTATTTCCCATAAAATTGTGCATACAACCAATAACAAATAAGTCAATTCCATTGTCATATTTTAGATCAAGAAAATTCATTAATTATATATTTATGTCTTTCTTAAGAATATTAATATCAACCTCTAAGTTAATTACTCGTAATCTCTTCTTTACTAAAACTCCTTGAATCATAATATTGTTACGTAAATTGTACTATAAGGTTTAACTCTAGTTCAAAAGATTTACATTGTCCTATCTTGAGGATTATGTTTAAATTTGTCTAATGCATATCTAATTATACATATGATTTCTTAATATAACCATAAATCAGATAATTAATCTAATACTCTAAAAATATCAATCCAATCACATTAATGAACACACTATTAAATCACAACAAATTAAAATGTCATTAAATTTCAATTAAAGAGAAAGATTACATAGTATTCTAAGGTTACACAAGTCTAAGTACAAAAGAAGACTATGCTATTATCATTAATATGAATTCAACAGTCAAATCCAGACAAATATTATTGTCAACAAGAATTTAATAATCAAATCCGAACAAAACATGATAATAGAAGAACCCCTTGTCACTTTAAAAACTTATGTCTATTACTTTTCTTCCTTAAGTTTCTCTCCAAGAACCACTAACAAAAGCCTATCCAAAAGTTTGACAAAATTTCTCTAATAGATTTTTAACTATCAAGCAAAATTCATAGGTTTAAGACAGGTACCCAACTATATATCTCTTGAAGTCTTCACTCTGCAAATTCAATAATTGGCATAAGTATAAGGGTAAGTGAACAGGCATATCCTTTCCCTATGTAATTCTCTAGACTTAAAAAAGTTGAACGTTAATAAATAAAGCAAGTAGATTGTATGCTATTCACTTTATCCAAGTTCCATACTATCTTTATCCACTCTGGATCTCATGAAATTTGTCTAAGTTCTTTTTATTAACTTCCAATTAGCTCTTCAAACCCTAAAATCAAAATTTAACTCAATTAAGCATCCAAATTGATCAAAATAACCACTAGATTAGTAAGAACATTGTAAAAATCCAACTAATAAAGTATTTATAATAAAACAATGTCAATAGCAAAAGATCATAACTAATATTCCGACTCTGAAAGGAAAAAGAATACTTGCCAAGAGTTTGGTGAGTGAATCTGACAAAATTCAAAATAACTCATGCATTTCAGAAAATAGATTCATTAATACTAACATACCTCTTGTTCTAATGAGTGAGGCATAAGTATTAATTCTATTTTGATAAATTTTGGTTATAATAGGTCACTTTTTTATTAAAAGAAATTGTCTACATGTTAAAAGTTTATTGGTACCTATATCCAACTCATTTAAATACATAATGTGTTCACATCATTGAAGCCTTTCTCATCTCTAATGGCTTTAGTATGTTCAAAAGGAGAGAGAGAGAGAGAGGGAGGAGAGAGAGAGAGAGAGAGAAGAAAGAGAAGAAGAAGTAGGTGGCAAAAAAAAAAAAAAGTGACAAAGAGAGAGTCTAGGTTTAGGATTTAAAGTTTGGTGTAAATTTATAGTGGAATTAGGTATGAAAATTACCTTACATTTAGCTTATGTTAATACCTTAGGATGGTTCATGTCATAGTAGTCAAAATCATAATTTGGCTCACACGATTCTACGGGTTTACAATTTTAGGAGGCCCTCTCAAATTGACTCATGGGTATAATCGTTTTTTTGGTAGAATTTTACGATTTCAACTAAGTCTACATATAAACTTGGTAGAATCTTACAACTTTAACCGAATTTACCGATTCTACCTACTCGAGTCAAATAAGCTAAGATATAAAAATATAATTGTGTTTTTATAATCTCATCAACTATTAAGAATTAGGATGATCTCTCGTTGTTGTTGTTTCTATTTAGTTTCCATACACTCTCTCTATCTTTTTTCCTCCTTCCCCCACAAATCTCTATTGTACATTTA
The DNA here is from genome assembly GCA_024138025.1 of Combretum micranthum. Taxonomy (NCBI): domain Eukaryota; kingdom Viridiplantae; phylum Streptophyta; class Magnoliopsida; order Myrtales; family Combretaceae; genus Combretum; species Combretum micranthum. The sequence continues at coordinate 87,877 of JAMXBD010001924.1, forward strand.
TAAAATTTATTCAAGTCAAGTTATAGCTGTAAAATTCATAAGAGAACTTATTTATTTTATTTATATAATTAAAGCATTTAATAAGTTGAAAATTTTATTCTCCTTCAATTTATCACTTATTTAAAAAAATAATAGAAAATAAATTAATTTTGACTCTATTCACTTTTTTTTAATATATGTTATATCATGGATTAAGAGTTATTATAAAAGAAAGAACTTAATTTCTTTATATATTTTTTTTTTACATCTATTATGTGTTCTAAGTTTTCTACATATTTTATAAGCATTTTTATAATTTTTCAAAGCTATTTTGCAAAGGTTGTTGTAGAAACTTATGTTTCTACATTTCAATTCTACCGATCCCTTGGCGATTCCACATAAAATCGCGACTTTGACAACCTTGATTCATGTATGTCCATCATTTCTAGATAGAATGATTACACTCTTTTGGTTTAACTTATCTAATGATCTAAAAATTTATCTCTTCATATAACATTGCTAGTGTTTGGGCCTATATATATATATATAACATTGCTAGTGAATGCCCAATAGATTTATTCTAGTGTCATTACTTGACAAATTTTGTGCTAGAGTGATGCAAACGGAATCGCGATGGACTTCATGGAAAAAATGGACGCGAAGAAGGATGCGAGGAAGATGTAGAGTTCACATGGATGAAGACCGGTCAAAGGACATTTATTACGCGAGGAAGGATGCGAAGAAGATGCGGAGTTCACATGATGAAGAACCGGTCAAAGGACATTTATTATTTTCCGTGTTTTTACATTTATTACTTTCCGCGTTTTCACATTTATTACTTTCCGTATTTTCACATCCATTCCTTAAGATTATAAATATGTGCTCTAGGGCTATGGATGTACTCATGACTTATTTTCTATTCAATATACATTTCTTTGAGAGGTTTTCTCTGAATTACAATTGTGCGTAATTGTGTTTTATCCTTAAGATCGTTCCGGTGTGAGTGGTCTTGTTTATTTACGCTATCACACTGCGTCAGATTGGTATCAGAGCTATATGTCAAATTTAAAAAAATGCATTTTTATGTCAAAAAAGTTGTTATTTTTAGGATTTGTGGTAGGTGGTGAGGGGATCACCATGGATGATGGGAAGGTAAAGGCTATTAGAGAATGGCCAATTCCTAAGACTGTGACTGAGTTGAGGAGTTTCTTAGGACTAGCCAGTTTCTATAGATGTTTCATCAGGCACTTAGTACTATTGCTGCTCCATTGACTGAGTGCCTGAAGAAGGGGAAATTTAGTTGGAGTGAGGAAGCTGAGGCTGGGTTTGCCCTATTAAAAGAAAAATTGTGTAGTGCTCCAGTATTAGCATTACCTGATTTTGACAAATTGTTTGAGGTGGATTGTGATGCTAGTGGAGTAGGCATTGGGGCAGTACTTTCACAGGAGAAGAAGCCAATAGCTTTTTACAGTGAGAAGCTGTGTGATGCTAGAAAGAATTGGTCTACATATGACAAAGAATTCTATTCTGTGGTAAGAGCTTTAAGGGTATGGGAGCATTACCTTGTAGGGAAAGAGTTTGTGTTGTATTCTGATTGTGGGGCTCTAAAACACTTAAGCAGTCAAAATAGGATCAGCAAAGACATGCATGCTAGGTGGATCCAGTATTTGCATAGGTTTCCTTTTAAACTCATGCACAAGTTGGAGTCCAAAACAAAGTGGCGGATGCCTTGAGCGGAGAGCCGATGTCTTAACTATGATGAGTGTTGAAGTTGTAGGATTTGAGCAGATGAAGAACTCTATGATAAGGATGAGGACTTTAGTGAGGTTTGGGGCATGTATAGTAGTCAAAGACCCTGTGATGATTATCATGTGCATGATGGATATCTCATGAAGGGTAATCAACTATGCATCCCACGGTCATCCTTGCGGGAAAAGTAATTAGAGATCTCCATGGGGGGTCTAGCAGGTCACTATGGGGAGAGACAAGACCATTGCAGCTGTTGCTTATCGGTATTTTTGGCCCTAAATTGAGGACGGGATGTAGGAAGATTGTCCAAAGATGTTACACTTGCCAGACATCTAAGGGGCATTCTCAAAGTACTGGGTTATATACTCCCTTGCCCGTACCTGAGAATATCTGGAGGATCTCTCCATGGATTTTGTTCTTGGTTTGCCTCGTACCCAACGAGGTGCTGACTCTGTTTTTGTAGTGGTTGACAGGTTTTCTAAGATGGCTCATTTTATCCCTTGTAAGAAGACCTCAGATGCCCATGCCATTGCCAAACTATTTTTCAAGGAGGTAGTGAGACTACATGGGGTGCCTAAATCCATCACATCTGACAGGGACAGCAAATTCCTCAGCTACTTCTGGAAGACGTTATGGTATATGTTTGATTCCACTTTGAAATACAGCAGCACTGCTCATCCACAAACGGATGGACAAACAGAAGTTACCAACCGAACTCTAGGTAATCTTATCAGAAGTATTTGTGGAGAGAAACCAAGACAATGGGATTTGTGTTTAGCTCAAGCGGAGTTTGCATATAACAACTCCATCCATCGCACAACAGGGAGGTCTCCATTTTCTATTGTATATACCAAAGTACCTCAACATGCTTTGGATCTTGTCAAGCTTCCAAAGATGGCTGAGTATAGTATACCAGCTAAACACATGGCGGAACACTGGCAGAACACCGCGGAAGAAGTCAGAACTAAGATTGAAAGGGCTAACGCTAAGTATAAGGAGACAGCTGACAAGCGACGGAAGCAACAATTATTTGAAGTTGGGGATCAAGTAATGGTTTTTCTACGAAAGGAGAGGATTCCCATGGGCACTTACAACAAGCTTCAGCCACGAAAGTATGGACCTTACAGGATCATTCAAAAGATTAATGATAACGCTTACATCGTTGATCTTCCAGCAAATATGGCTATTTCGAAGACTTTTAATGTGGCCGACTTATATCCTTTCCATCCCGATGACGAGGTGCTATATCCAGAAGAGAACTCGAGGTCGAGTTCTCCATCGGTGGGAGAGAATGATGCAAACGGTATCGCGATGGACTTCATGGAAAAAATGGACGCGAGAAGGATGCGAGGAAGATGCGGAGTTCACATGGATGAAGACCGGTCAAAGGACATTTATACGCGAGGAAGGATGCGAGGAAGATGCGGAGTTCACATGGATGAAGACCGGTCAAAGGACATTTATTATTTTCCGTGTTTTTACATTTATTACTTTCCGCGTTTTCACATTTATTACTTTCCGTATTTTCACATCCATTCCTTAAGATTATAAATATGTGCTCTAGGGCTATGGATGTACTCATGACTTATTTTCTATTCAATATACATTTTTTGAGAGGTTTTCTCTGAATTACAATTGTGCGCAATTGTGTTTTATCCTTAAGATCGTTCCGGTGTGAGTGGTCTTGTTTATTTACGCTATCACGCTGCGTCATAGAGATTATATTACCTATTATAATATAATGCTAATATTTTCTATTCAAGTTTCTTTATAGCTCAAAAGTTTCTAATATATTCAGTTTTGAACATTAAACAAAAATAAAAGAACAAAAATTTATAAAATAATTTGTTTTAGATGATACGCAACATAATCAACTAAACAAGGAAAATAAACTAAAATTTTCTAAATAAATTGTTCAAAATATATTTTTTCTCAACTTTAACAACTACTATGTTGTTTACATAATATCTATTAAAAGGATACAATAGAAGTTCACAAATAAATAATTATATATATATACATATTTGTATTGTATATGTATTTGATTTACATGGTTTTTGCATAATATCTCTTCCTTCTCTTCTCTCTACTTATGCATTAAACAATTAAATTCATGTGAAAAAAATGTATGGTTGGTGGTTAGATGGATCCTAATATCTGAAGCCTACTGCTACTAAGGGCAGGCATTTTAGGGTAGATAGGATGAAAAATCCTACCATATATTTTATAATATAAATTTGAAGTTGAAGCCAACCTTGTGACGCTTTGAAATAACAACAGCAAATTAATTTGTAAAATCTATAAGTTTTAGATATCTTATGGAAGTTATAATTTATTTTATTATTATTTTTTGTTTGTAATAAAATAACCATTAATTATATCTAACATTATGTCCAAAAAGAAATTATATCTAACATCAAGATATTCAAATGGAAATTTAATATCTCTTGTAAAGATATGATACATGATTAATTGTTAGATTAGGTGTTAATACAGAATAATAAGTTATAAGTAAAGCGAAATAAGTTGGACATTTTTATCATTCATGAAATTAATTTATATTTATTGTCAATAACTTACAAATATTGTGCAAGATAACCTATACAATATCTACAAATCACAAGATATTATAAAACTTAAAACTTGCATCATGTAATATAAAGTAAAATACTCTATAATGAAGGGCAAGGGAGTGTCATATGTTGTTTTATAAGAGGGCAAAATAACCTTTCAATATAAAGAAATATAGTGATATATGCCCATACCTAAATTGCATTCCTTTTCATCTGCAGAAGCTACACCCTATCCTCAAGCCTTATAACTCCCTTTTGCTAGAACTTCCTTTAAAGAACCTCCAAGAGACGATAGCTTAAGGTAAAATTTTTTCTTTTCTTGTTCTTTAGTAATCTTGAGAGTTTCTTTCTTAGCCTATGCTTTTGAAATCAAGGTGTTCACGTTTAGGGGAGAGGTAAGAAGAAAACCCTAATCTTTTGTTTTGACGGAGGTTATTGTTTGCGAAAGAAGAAATAAACGTCATTTGTTTCCAAGTATCATGATTTTAACAGTGTTTATACATTGATATATGTGTTTTTGGAGTTTTGTTTAGTTTAAAGTCAAGAAAAGGAATGTTTTTGGAGTTTTTTGCTTTTTTGGAGTGAAGTGGTGTATGAACAAGGATGTTGTAACCTTCTTTTTGACATGTTTTCGTTCTTCCGAGACTTTTATGCCCTATACCATGGGCATGATCAACAAGGGATGTTGTAACCTTCTTTTTATCATTGTTTTAACCTTTCTAAACACCTAAAGTCTTATATTAACATCTAGTACATCTAGATCTAAGTAAGAAGATACATCTAATCATAAAAGTAGTTGTAGTTCTTAATAACTTAGGGGGTTAGATGACCTTAGACGTATGTTTTTCTTTTTGAAATCTAGTTTTGAGTTAGTTTTTGCTATATGTGATTTGGTGATCTTGGTTTTGTTGAGTTAGCTGTTCCAAACACTATATCAAGTACATCCTTACCTTGGTTGTTGCTTGTGGGTATAAGTTTAGAACAGCAAATGAATTTAACAATATATATATTTAAATCGTTGTTGCTTGTGCTTGGCTAGGTCTAGTAGACAAGGAGTACCAATGTTATTAGGATGGCGCCCTAATAATCGTATGTGTCATTGTCTCAAGTGGAGTCGCACACAAAGATGATTTCGGTAGTTTAGGAGTAGTACGAGTACGGTACCCAAAGTGTAGAGGAGTACCCAACACCAAAATATATGTAAGTTTATATGTATCTATTTGTCATAGAGTCATGAGTTACTCCAAGTTTAACTAGTTACAAATGGTTCGAAACTGTGTTGGTTATCTGGCTAACAAAAAGATAATAAACTGTAGTTGTTGCATGTATTACTATTTTGCATGTGAATATGTATATTGTTTGTTCATACGCATGTGGTTATGGTTTAGCGTATTGGATCTTGTGCTCATTCTTTTTTACTTTTCAAGATTAGGTGAAAAGCCTATAGTATTTGACCTATCAGGTTATGAAGTATATGTGGAATATGGGGACGATGATTGTGGAATAGGATTTAGAACTGATTACTAGATGACTAAACTAAAAATAGCAAAGGTCGCTAAGTTCTGGAGTTTAAATACCTATTTTTATGATTCTTTTATGTTATAAGACTTTCTTCTGATGTTTCAAGTTAGATTTTAAGTTGGAGGTTGGTTTATGCCAATTGAGTTATTTAGAAGTTTTTATTAATGGCTTTAATGTTTTAGAAGTTGTCTTGTTAAATGTGAAACATTGGAGTTATATTTTGTTTTAATTATAATTTAGTAGAATTTGAGCCTTAGCGTGTTCATCTCTACTAAGGACACGATAGGGCATATGGCGGGTTGATAATACACTCAATTTGGAGAGTTACATATCATATACATGTTGGTCACATAAGGGTTCTAAGCTGATATTCAATTATATATTGTACCTTACCTTGTGAATCTAGATTCTATGAGTTTTGGAGTTGAAATTTACCTTACAACACATTATACCAAATCTAGAGTTCATATCAATCATACAAGGTACAATAGGTTCCAACAACTTACAAGTTCAATTGACCTAATATTAAAAAGCCAAATAGTGGGGCTATGAACATTTTTTTTTTTTTTGTTAATCAATAAATTTGATGAAGTATATCAACTTATTTCCTTTACAATAAGATAAAAACAACCTTTCATTTAACTTTTTTCTACTCTATATGACAAAATCTTTTGTCCTACTACAGGAGAATCTTTGTTAGGTAATGTATGAAATGACTTAGACACCAGTTAGAAAAAATTAAAATCAATTAAAGTCAATAAAAAACAATTAAGGTCACATAGGAACTCAAATTGCCTAATTTTTTTCAAAATTTCAATTTTGTCCCAAGCCAAGAAAGAAAAATTTTCAAAACTATAAAAATATATTAAAATAGAATTAATTTGAGTTTAAAAATGCTTTTGGATAAAAGTTTTAAATAGAAACCAAAACAATGCAATTTAAGGCATTATTTTTGCAAAATTATGTTTTTTTCCCTTAAAAAAAAGTTAAAATTATTTAAACTATTTAAATTATTATTGTTATCATCTCATAAGGTTAATTAAAAGTCCTATACCAGCTAAAACTAGTTAATAATTCTATACATGTGAAAATGTGGATGTGTAGAACTATGTCGTGGCAAAATATGACAAAGGCACCACCTTACTAATCTAAAACCCTAACCTTACCTTTTTTCCTTCTTATTGTTTTTTCCCAATTTCCACCTGTCTCTCCATGTCATTACACACACATATCTCTTCTCTTCTAAAAATCTCTCAAGGCTCCCAAAGGAGGTAAGTAAAACCTTAAACCCCAACCTTACATTTAGTGTTAATTAAGCTAGATTAATGATTGATTAGCACTAATTAACTTCTATTATATATATATATATATAATATATTTTACATTAGAAATATGGAAAATCAAGAAATATCAGAAGAGTAAGACGTCCAATAAGCTCATTCAAAGGTAAGACCTTAAATTTAAAGGGAGTTTTTGAGAGTTTTATGAACATTCAAGTGTAAAACTTAACTTGGGTACTTAGTATATGTATGGGGTAGCTAAATTCTGGGTGTTGGAAAATTTTAAACGTGATTATTTGGGATTATTATTGGAATAATTAGTAAACGTGCAAGACAAACAAGGTAAGCTTCTAAACTAACTAGTAAAGTTGAAATTCAATATAGGTATGGTTATTAGTTGTATAAGTGGAGTATAGAACTTTGAAAATTGATTGAGTTATTGGAAATTTCTTATTAGTTGTTAATAAAATTGGTGATTAATTAGTTACATTTGTGAATTATTGAAGGAAATATAAATGTGGGATGAATTACCATGTTGGTTGATGATTTGGGGTTGAAATTGATGAAAACTATGTTAGGTTTGTATATATGTTGTGTGGCATGAGTTATATGGATGAAGAACAAAGCATTTGATCCGAAACTCTGATTAATTAAGGGAAATTATACATTTAGTGATGGATTATGTAGTAATGAGTTAATAGAAGTGGTATCTAGGTTAATAAACATGTGAAAATAGTGTTGATTAACAAATTGTGTGATATTGTTGGATTCAATTGAAAAACCCGAAGCAAATGGAATAATATATGAATCAAACTGGACTTGGAATTGGTGGAATATAATGTAAGAAATTAAGGGGGAAATAGCCATTTAGGAAAGGATCAGAGACAATATGAAATTTGGGCTATAATTAGCTTGATTAGTACATCGAGAAGCCTCGACTAAATTGATTGGATTGTAGGCTAGTTTGGATCATATTAGATGAGAATTTAATGATTCGATAATAATTCATGTGAAGGTGAAATTAGTTTAGTAACATGACCTATTATGTGGAATTGTAGATCATGATGAGTAATTGTCAAACCTATGAAATTGGATATTAAATTTTTAATGGGTTGTTGCATGGGGGAATTAATTATCTTATCTTAAATATGAAATTGGAGAAATCGAAGAGTGAAAGAATTGGTTGCATGATAAATGATGATAATATGGGGATAAATTGTTGTGTAATGAGTAATGGTGAGATAGAGCTTTTTTTTTACCATTATAGCCCTTGGTTAGGGGGTGTCACGCCCCGAGGGGTACCCTAAACGTGGCAGTCCGCCGTACACAATACTAAAGCCTAGGAATGACTACCTTAGTCACGCAAAGGCTTCCATATTATGTACAAGGCGTACATCACAACCAAGGGGACGCATCGGAGTAGCGCAATTTACATTGATAATAAATAAGTAACAAGGCAAAGAGAATACTTAAACATAAGCATATCACATTTCAATTCTTAAGGCATATTCTTCTATTATCTTCAAATAAATACGTCCCTAATCATATAGGTTAGCACATATAAAGAACCTTACAAAATTTCTTCATCGTATGATTCCATATCCTTAATCATCCGTCCATGACTTCCTTAATGTCATGATCCTCAAATTTAATCCACGAATATACCTGTTTCAACAAAATCTATAGGGGTATAAGCTACAACTAGCTTAGTGAGATATTCCTTTTTTCGACATCGCACCATTTTCAAACAAGTTTATTTATTTAATCACACATATGCTATGCATACAATGCAACAATCACATGATTACGCGAATATATATAGTCATCCGGAAACCATATATAGAACGGATTTACCCCTCCGTATCAAAGGTTAGGGAATCGGGGTTGAAGGTCCTCGACCTTCTACTGCTAGTCCCCAGGTCCTCACCCACAGCGTTCGGTTGGCTCGGCTCCGAACCTAGAGTCGCTTTCCCCGAGCGATTTGGATTCTCCAGGAAGGAACATGGCCCGTGGCACCGCACGATCACAGCCAATCCAACTCTACGCGTAGGAGTAGCAGCCTTCGAAATAGATGTGACTCGATGGATGCTATGCGTGAACGTTTTATTGTTCTTAGGTCAAACCTTATTAAGGTTTATTAGGGGCGATCAATCAATTTAGCAACAATAAACAATCATACAAGTAAGTAAACAAAATTATTTAAACAAGCAGATCGAAGTTGCGATATTCTTAATTCTCATTCACGCATAAACATAGAATCATATTATACATAATCCCGAAATCCCCAAATATATTCGTTTTTATCTTTTCTTAGTATACTAATGCTACTACATTACAAGCACAAGCAAGGTAACGAAATTAGAAGGAATAACTCACTCGTCCATTTCGCTATCTTCTTAGTCGTAGTAATCCTCGGGTAGGGTATTCTCGTATCCTTCGTCACCTAGACAAAAGAAATACCCGGGATAAGTCTTTCATGAATTTCTATTCTTGGAGATTCTAAACTTTACTTAAAATCGTGGTAAAATCGTATAAGAAGAAATTCCAACTTAAAATGGCCATAACTTGCTCATTTTAACTCGGAATTTCGCATATGATATACCGTTTTCTACCTATTCGAAAAGTTCTATCCATTTCTAAACTTATCTTGGTCATAAAAGGTCATTTGGGTTCCGAAAACGTCAGGTACAGATTTAAAACGAATTTTCTAAACTTTTGCAAAAATCCATTTTCTAACTCAACTTCATTTTAAAGAAAATCCTTTTGTAACAATATAAATATATATTTGATAAACACTTTTGAATATATAGGTATGCTCACTTTATATGCAAAAATCCTAATGGTAGTGTCTCAACAATTTATTTCATAAAACAATTCATTTAAACTTTAACTTTGAAATTTTCTTTTCAAGTATTTAAAGAAACTTTATATTTTTACTAGGTTGTTATAAATGAGTATATTCTTATTTTATTTTCTTCATTTCCTTTTCCAAAACAAGTAAATTTTCCTTTTAACCTTAGTTTTTCATAAATTTCGCTTCTAGTGATAAAAGATCTATTTTTATCAAAAAGTATATTAGGTTGTTCAAAACCTTTTTATAATTTTGTATTTAGGATGGTTTTAGAAAATGAATTTTGTCTTCTTATATTCATTTCTAAAATATAAGCTTTTGCTTTCCAAAACTTGTTCTTTCATTTCTTTTGAAAAGAATCATTTTTATAAAATCCATTATTATAAATCTTACCTCATTTATATTCCTTTGAAAATTAGTTCCTTCTTTTAGAAATTTGAAAATCATTATTTTTCCTAAGTGGGTTCATAACTTGATGAGTTGATTTTTGTCTTAACTTTGAAAACTAGTTTGTTCCTTAGTTTAGAAAAGAATTTAAGTCTTAAACTTTCGATATTAACGATTTATTTTTCTAAAAACTTAGATTACCATAAAATACAAGGAAAATATTTATTTATGTTTTCTTGGTAAAACTATCTTTGTTATTTAAGAGAAAACTTGTATTATTCTATTTCTAGGTTGTTGATAATAACTTCATGTTTTTGTGGTAAATCATATAATTGGAAACTTAGCTTTGAGTTCATTTAGTAAAACAAGATTCTATTTTTAGACTAGTTGAGACATTAACATTATGCAAATGCAAGTATCATGAGCATATAAAATAATAAGAACATAAGAAAATACTAAAAATAATTAATGAGCAAGAAAATAAAATATCAAGCATTGGGAACCTTAGCTTCATCAAGGAATCCCGATCAAGTATTGGAGCCTTAGCTTTATCAAGGCATCCCGGACTAAGAATGGACTAGTCCCGAAAGATTAAAGAAAATAAATAAAATTGTTTTGACTTGATATGGACAAGTCTAAGACTAGAAAGACTAGTCTTATATCAACATAAAATAAATAAATTGCATAACTTGAAAATAAATAAATAACAAATGAGCTTATATGCTCTAAATAAATATATATACATAATATACATAATACATTATATAAGCAAATAATCACAATAATAATAACAACATAATAAAATAGGAAGCTTATGTACAAGAACAAAACATGAACATGTTGTTGCTTTTACTACTCATATGAGTTTCAAAACAACACCATAGTCATGTTAAGTTACATGACATGGATGAATAATAGATGGAAGAAATATTTACCTAAGGTATGTAAGAGGTATGAAGATGGTGAATGAAATGGGTATTATGTGAGTAGTGATATGTGGTAGATAGTTTATGTATGAGAGATGATTTTTGTGAGGAATTGGTTTGAGAGAGTTTTGGTAGAGAGAATTCTTGAAGAGAGAATTTGTGGAGAGATTTTGAGAGAGTTTTGGTAGTGAAAGAATTGTGTGAAAGAATGAAAGAGGAAGGGGTATTTATAGAATTTTTGGAGTGAATTTTTGATGTAATAAAATAAATTGAAAAAGAAAAATAATTAGATGATGGAGGGAAATAGGCGCCGGTTTTGGCATGAGGAGAGAAATTTATTTTTTATTTGTTTTGTAATAAAGAAGTAATGTGTAAAGTTTGATGTGATTAAAGTTGTATTGGAAATGAAAAAAGTAAGAAAAGATATGTAGGTATAGAAATAGGTGTAAGAAAAAGTAGAGATAGGTGAATAGTAATGAATAGTAGAAAAGTACTATGAATAGTAGACTAGACAATTAAAGTACCGGTAGTAATAAAAATACGCGTAATAATGCGATATCTGTAATTTTTAGCTACCGAAAAATTCTAAAACTGATATTTTTGGAATCCTTGTATTTTTACGAGTCTATTGGTATAAACGGAATATTTTTAATATTCCGAGCTCCGGGACACGCTTTTCGAGAACCGATCCCGTTTGGGTCCGAAGGTCACTCGAAATTCGCGAATCTGATATTTTTATGTTACCCTACGTTATTACGAACTATTCTAGGCATTAACTTAATTTCGTTTTCTAGGGTTTGAAAACGCGGGATTGCCGGATCTTAAACACTAGGGTTCGTTATAGGCTTGTTGACTTTTAGGGTTCCGTTTTGATTTCCGATTTTTGTCGAGATATTCGTAAGATCGTATAATTTTCGAGTTTTGATCGTTTTAAATTTTAGCTCGAAATTTATGTTTATATTTTATTTTATTTGTGATTATTTAATAGTTTTTAGTTCTCGGAATCGTTTAACCGAGTCTAGGGTTATGAGTTGACTCAGTTTGACTTTTGGTGAGAATTTGAAATTTGTGATTTCTGAAATTTATCGAAGGTTTTAAGATTTTGCTGTTGATCGTTATTTGGATATATTGTCTTGATTTGCGTGTTAGAAACGGTTAGGTGATTTAATTGATGTACGACGTTGATTAAACCGGTAGTTAGACTTTATATTTCGTTTCAAGGGTTCCTGTTTTCTCAAGATTGAGAAAACTCGTTTTTTTCTCATTTGGAATTAAGTTTTAACTTGGTTCGAGTTTTAGGGTTTCGTTTCCGGTATTTGACTCGGTCTAGAATTGAGTTTTAATCTCAAGTTGATTTTTCGGGTTTTTGATATTTATACTTCTAGAATTATTTTTAAGGATTATGAAAATTTTTTGGGGGTTTACAGGGGGGGAGGGGTGTTCTCGAACTTAAGACCACTCATTTGAGAGATCAAGGGAGATGTTACTAGATCACAAAGTCATTAGCGATGAGATAGAGCTTATATGTGAAATTTTGTATAGTGTGGTGATAAGAGATTAACTAGATATGGCTTTATGATTTTGAAGTATGTGCTGAAACATTAGAGTCAAGTTATTTTATGATGGAACATGTATGAGTTGCATTTTTTTTTTATTGTAAATTGTCAAGTTGCCTTACATATAAGTTATTCATGACAAGTATAATGTAGTAATCATGAAAGTGACTGGAGATGTACTTATTAGATATGGGACTAAAAGTCTATTTAGATATGGAGTGTTGTACTAAAAAGTTTGATTATCTATTTTTAAATATGTTTTAGGAGTTGTGGAAAATGTATAATGTAGAATAATATGACCAATTTACAATTGTATAAGGAAACTATTTATTGAGGATACAGTTGATGAATTTACACTTGTACGTAAACTTTGAATGTTTATGAAGTTAAATTATTCGTTGAATATGAAAATATAGCTTAAGGGCACATGCTAGAAATTTGGAGAAAATCATGTTATTGATAATAAAACATGTGCAAAGTGCATGTTTAAGCTTAAATTATCAAGTTTCCTATGGCTAGTACACTAACAATTTGGTTTGGGAGATGTTTATTGAGTATGGGATTAGTTGATAACTTAATTATATAAGCGAAATTCAGATTTAAGCAATAACATGTTCCTATACATGTTTTGCTCACTACCCTTTCTAGTAGTTTAATATGGATATGCTAGACTCTAAGGTTTTATGTGATTAATTAGAAGAGATTCTAACAAGAAATATTCATATGAAATGGACTATATGATTTCTAAACGAATTATAACCTAGCAATTGAAATAAGGACCTAATAGTAATAAGAAAACGAGATAAATGAATCCATGATATAAAGGACTTGGTTTTATAATTATTGATCTTAAGTCACTAACTCTTAAGTAAATAAGAGTTGGTTACCCCAAAATTGATCAATAATTAGCTAGTGTAACTAAACCCCTAAACCAACTCAAACCAAAATAACTAATTAGATAACTTGATTAAATAAAACCATGACTTAGAAAAGCCAGGAAATATCACCTTCCTACAATCAAACTCAATGTACATAAATGAGCTGAGTTCTCATTTAGTATTCATAAATAAGTGGATCTTAACCTAAGCAATTGGAAAAATAAGAATAAAAATAAAATAAAATCGTTAAACTACTTGAAACACTGTCTTAATATGAGCTTTCAACTCATAAACAACTAATACCTATCAAGCTTGGAAAAGTTTGGTATCGGTTAATAGGTATGTAGTGGATGCATGATGTTTGCTAAGATAAAATATAATAATTGGATTAATACTTAAACTCAACCTAATTGTTTGTTGTTGTTTCTTGGCCACTTACTCAAGGAAGTGGTACCCTAGGATTGGATTATGAGCCTGATCACAAATTAGGAAGATGCGATAAATTAATTGCTTAGGGCCCCATAGAGTGTGTGGTTAGGTTCAGTGAATTTCCAAGAATATGCAATCAACTGAGAGCAGTACATGGTTGTAATGAGTTGTACTGGGGAATGAGACCTTGTATAAAGCATTACAATAGATTGTGCTCATTGATGACAATTTATAAGGGGAGATGTAAAGAATGGGCATGCCTTAAATCTAAGAATCAGGCAAGCCAAGTCCCTAGCCATGTATAATACTTTATATATTACACACTCAGGCTTCCTTAAAAAAAATTATTTATGTCAAACATTTGCTATGCACTTTTAATTGCTGAAATCATTTAGTTAGATTCTTAGGACGACTAGATTTAGCAGTGGTAAATAAAACTTTATAAAAATATTTCCTTTTCTACTCTTATGAGTATATGGACTTTCATAAAACAAAACCCTACCATCAATTGTCTCATATACCTTTAAGATGGTAAAACAAAGCTTTAAAAGCTTATTATACAAAACATGTGGCCTTCACTAGGCCCTTCAAGCATTACAACGCTTTTTTTTTTTTTTTTTTTGCCATTGCCTTACAACTCTTTGAATGGATAAATCTAGTACATAAATAAACAAAATAAAAGCCAGTGATCCTAACTCGTATCATTCTTGAACAATCTCTTCCTGAGTCCTCTCTTGCACCCAATTCACTCACCATCATCAACATCACCTAGAGAGAAAGAATAATGAGTCGAAGCCTAGTACAATAGCAACACATGCACATGCAAGATGACACACATGCATAAACTAATGCAATATAATAAACAACGAATTATTATATTTGAATTAAGGTGAAACAAGCAACACTGGAGCATTCATATTCCGAAACAAGCCTATAAGAATCTAAGGGTCCTAAGTAATAGCAATTGCTTATGGGGTTGATATAAGCAACCCGAATACTTATATCTCTTGTATTTAATCATAAAAGAAAAATAGTCTCATCTAGGATTCACATCCATTATACAACTTTACTTATCTCAGTCCATAACATCGTATAGTTTAACTAATCCCATAAACGTCAATTAAACCATGTTACTTCCTTCTAGGCATAAGCAGACGTCATGCCGATACCATTTGCCTCATCAACTACCTGCTAAGCTACTTATGAATTGCCATTGCATCATGGCATAACATTGCATCATGGTATAAGCTAGCTTAAGTACCTAACTACTATGCTCGACTCTAAATAAGGTGTCGATCCTCGAACCATATTAAAAAACACAACAATAAGTAGCATTGACTTCTAAGGTCGTCTTTATTTTTTTAATTCATTTAAAATTTCTATCCTAGCATACAATAAGCAAAATTACTACGTATCTTTCATAGTGTCTAGAATCCAACAAAGGTCATAAGACAGTCTAGAAGATAAGACAGAAGGTAAATTCAAGCATCTATTCATAAAATTAAACTTATATAAGAAATTAAATTACTTATCCATTTATATCAAACTCATTTTAAAATCTTATTTAATCTTACACTAAGTAGGAAATCTACTATGGCTGAAAAGATCGCTGTGTCAAGATATGAACAGTTCTCTGTTGTTTGTCAAATTATTTCTTTTTATTTTTGTGTATAATTCATTCATTTTTCTTAGAAACAAGCGTTTGAACCAACATACTCCCTTTACCATCTATGGTTTAACTTAACACATTAATCTCAACTAATATTAGTTACAGCTATATTAACTTAATCTTAACCAAGTTAATTAAACATAGTCATTTAATCAATTTACTAAGTCATATTCAATTATCTCCCTAATTCATTATTATATATCTATTAGGATTTTAGTTAATCTATTTTATTTTAGTTCATTTAGATTCATTAAGCCAAATTAATATTAGGTTGATTAGTTAAGTTCATTTTATACTTAACTTCTATGTTTAATTTAATTAGTTATTAAGTCTATAAGTTCACTTAACTCATTCCTAATTGTATAAAAAAACTAACATGTCATATTAACTATCATTCATCTATTTTATTTTATGAAGTTTGAATTACATTAGTTTGGATGAAGCATTTTAGACCTAATGTGTTTGGGTGATATACATCATAATTAAGGTATTAATACTTGCTAAATTTGTGTTTTGAAGGTTTTGGAAGGTTATTTAAGGTTAAGGGATGAATCGAGTCAAGTTTCATGCAATTTGGACGAGAAAAGGCGAAGTTATGAAGGGGGTGGAAAAGTACATAGGGAGGTACATGGGCACATGTATTACCTCATGTTCTTTTAGAGTTGAAAGAGTTTTGAGACTAAAGAGAAGCACGGGAAAATACATTACCACGTGTTCTTGGCTATCATGTTCAGGAAAACATTTTTTTTTTTAAGTATTTGAGGTCAGAGAATAGCACAGCTGGATAGGGTAAGCTATGTTGTAGCCATGCTTCTTCTCGAGTAGGTTGAAATCATGTGTTTTTAGGCAACGATAAGGAGTATGACTAATTATGGTATCATGTGTTTACCCGATGCTCTTTGCACTGTTTACTTCCTTCAAAACTTAACCTATTATACCTCTTATTTTACATCATTTTTCAATATCTAACATCCTATACTCATCATACAAACTTAAAATCATCATTTATAACATTTATATACATGTTTTTACTTCATCTTTTATCAAAATCCTAATTGTAACATGCATGATCTCACTTAAATTTTAATATATAACTTCATATATTAAATTTCACAAGTTTTATCCTAAATCCTATCAATAACTAGCATCAATTCATCACATACATGCAATAAAAACAATTAAAACAAGAAAACAACTTAACTTACAAGTTTGACCAATATAAGTCTCTTGATCTTTGCTACCACTACTCATCCTCCTAAGTTGATGTGGGTCCTCCTAGCTTAACTCTCATCTTTTATCTTCTTTTCTAATCTTGATTTCTCTTATGATCTTGTTTAATTTGAGATTTAGGGGTTGAAATTTGGGAGAAGAAAGAAAAAGAAGAAGAAGAGAGATATGGAGGGCAAAAAGAGAGAAAAAGAAAAGAAAGGGAAAAAGGGAAGGTAGGTAAAACAAAGGAAAAAGGAAAGAAAAGAAAAAGTTATAAATATTTAAGAATAAGGGTATTAGGTTTAAACCTTTCTAATATTTGTATTTGGATCAAGAAGTAATTAGAAAATAATTTAAAAATCTATATATTTGAGTTAATAGTTTGAATAAAAATTCCAATCTAGGAGTTTAATTTATGAAAATCTTACGTTTAATTTGAGTTTAAGCTTAAAACTTATTTCCAAATTTATAGGAATTAAGAAAATGGAAGTTTAACTAAAATTCAAAGGTTTAGGAATTTGCAAAATGTTTAAATTACTTGTTTGAAGGTAGAGAATTGGAATATAAAGAAATGGGGTCCTGATCTAAAAATTGGAAGGGTTTATGAAATTTAATTTTCTCAAAATAGATAGATAAAAAAATTAAACAATTTTAAAAAGGGATATTTGAAGTCTCAAATTCAATTTAATCTACTTACTAATTATGCTAAATTATCTAATTATTTTTCATAATTTACTTTACTTGATTTAACTAAACTATCTAAGTTAAATTTCTAGATTAAATTCTAACTCTAATTTAAAATTAACGACCTATTATATGGAGAATTGTCAAACCACACCCAAACCTCCACCCCCACCTACGCGAGATGCATGATTTAAGGAAAGAACACCACCCCATTGTTTGGTATGAGTAATGAGTACTTCTAAACATGTTAGAGTTTTTAGGATGCTAGAAATGTCTTGCTTAAGGACATTTAATTACATAACTTAATTAATGATTGTTGCATTAGAATAAGAGCCTATGATATACATGTGTATCCTTGTTTATTGTTTACTAGGCTTTGCTGCTCATTTTTTTTCACAATTTCAAGTACCCATAATGGCCTCTATGTGAATATTCATTATGATTAGTTGAGTTTTGGGTATGAAGCTGGATAGTTGATGTGTTAGATGGTGCGATGGTTATGAGATTTTGAGATTACATCACAAAATTTTCTAGATGACCATAACCAAAACTTTAAGCTTGTATTATTTGATATGTGCCTTAGGTCACTAATTTAATTTAGGTGGAACTAGCCTCCTATGATTTGCCTTAGTGGGCTTTAATGTTGAAAAGGAGCTATTCTTTAAAAAATTATTCTTTAGAACATGTTAATTTTACAGGTTAGATAAACATGAACCATGGAAAAACAGACAACACTCAGTCAAAATTTTTTATAACGTTAATAACAAATTTTCAATTAAAATATAGTTAGCAACCCACTTAGCTTAATGAATGCCTTTCATGTATCACACAAGTGATATATGTAGCTAAACTGCAATATGTGCTTGGTGTGTTACAGTGCAAATAATGGAATCTAAATTCAAAATAAGCTCTACCTTTCATCCCTTTTATTACTACAATCAGAATTAAAGGACAGACTTAGATTCTTTAAACTAACTTTCTTTAATTTTTTTTAAATTCATGATTTAACGGTTGAGATTAATTTAGTATTCCAAAAATCTTATGAAATTATTATAAGTTATTTCTCTTTTTATGATTATAATCATTGATTACATGTGATTGTATATAAAATGTTAAATTTATGATATTATAATATTAAGTTAAAGTATCCATTTCTTAGAAAAACATATCCTTTGATAGTTTTACTTGTCTATTTGTCAAGCCTTCATCTATTGAAAATGGTTCCCCCTTTGTTTAACCTTAGTTAGCTCGATAGTTTCATCATTCGTGTCAATTGCTTCCCAAAATGTCACCTATCTTGACAGTGCTCATATCTCATGTTCTCCCACTTACAGAACTTATAGCCTCATTAGTTTTCTTACATAAGTCCAAAACCAACATTGAGCAAGGAGAAAATAGAAATGCTCCATACATACTCAAGAGTTGCCCTCATCCTAAGGCATTTTACCCTATATAATACTTAGCTCTCTCCACATTTGGTTGGTGAGCTACTCTGATACCACGTGTAACAATTCGGAACTCCAAGCCTTTACACCAAAAAACATCTCGAATATTAGAGTTCCACCACCTTATATTTGAGTAATATCACAAAAGTTTAGTGAGACTTTTTTTGTTTTTTATGACAAAGACTAAAGATTATCCATTATATTTAAGAAAATAAAAAGGTTTTAATGCTTTTATAATGCTATAAATGAGTAAAAGAAAGTAAGGTTGGATTTATAGAGGCGGGATATGGACAAGTTATCAAAGAATATTTGGGGATGGTTTTTGGCACTTATAAGTGGATGTAACACTCACAAGTACAAGGTAGGACTAAATATATAGTATTTGGTTCATGTCACTAGATAAGAATAGCGGATAAAAATATATAATAACATGTTGAAAATATACTGTAACTATAGGAGTAGGCTCAAGTAATGGGTAAAAATTATAAAAGTACTTAATATAGCATTCCATACGTGCAACACAATATATACAACTATTAGTATTTGCAACATTATATCATAAAATATACATTGTAGAATTGGTTATAATTTATTTATGTATATACACGTAAAGCAAATAGCATCAACATTTAAACATACACAAATAAAATATATATATATTGTAATATATAGCATAATAACATATTTTAAATAGGAAATCGTTGAATAAAATAAGATATTGAACTTGTTTAACAATAATGGCTAGATAATAAAGTTAAATGAATAAATAGGAAACCAGAATAAAATTTTAATTTAAGTTGTACATGTTGATATGATTAATTTAATTAATATAATAATTGAATAAATTTGAGAAAAGAGAGAAAAAAAATTAGATTTCAACCATATCTTATCCAAATTATCCTAAATATTCCAAAATAAGTTTTATTTATCAAATTCAACACGTAATTTCCAAATAAAATTTATATAATCTAACCACTTTATAAATATTACGTACAATCTCTATTTTAATATAGACTTAATGTAGTTAGTTATATGCATAATCTTTATATAACATATAGGATATATATTTATAACTTATATATATATTATTTTATGTATGTGTCATGTCTATACATATATTTGTTATAGATATATTATTTACATGTTGTATGGTACATATGTTATACATAGATTTGTACATATGCTATACATGTAATAAATAAATAAACTATATATTAATATATACATTATATATATTTTATTTGTCGAATAAGATTATATTTTTTATATCTTATATGTACGTTCTAAATATTATTTATAATATGATATACATGTATATGATTTGCTTCTTTTGTGAATAGTTTTGTCATTTTTTCAATTTAATTAGGGGTAATAATACTATATTTTAAGAAAATAAGCATACAAAACCATAAAATTATATTTCAATGGGTTAGCAGGTTCATTGATGGATTTAGGTTCTAAACTTGAATTTAGAAACATTTAAATTTGTGTTGTTTAATCCAATTTTAACCTATTTATTATTCTAGTTTATTTTTACTTACTCAAACCTTTTTATAATTGTTTCATGTCATGTCTAAGGTTTACGGGTTAGGTCTTAAATTGCCAATATTACTCATATATCAAACATCAAGACATGAATTAGCCATTCTTTTCTTGTTTACTTTCATATAAATATATATGTGTGGTTTTTATTCATCAAGTTTTCTAAATCACTGAATTATATATATTAGAAAAATTAACTTAATGGAATGATCATCAGTCTTCCAATGAAATTAATTTGGGTTTGGTTCCCCCTCTCTTATGTTACAAAAGATAGTAACTGAAAAAAAAAAAAAAAAAAAGAAAAGATACAATTTCAAAACTCCAAATTCTTGTTAATGTTGTCATGGATGATTTTGATGGAAACAAGGAATAGGATCAAGTATTCGTTTTCAACCAAGATATCATGTTATATATATCCAAAACCTTTGTGACAAAATGACGTGACCATTAATCTTCCAACGATATAAATTTGGGTTTGATTCCCTCTTCCCTAAAGCTGCAAAAGATAGTAATTGGAAAAAAATAAAATAAAACAAGGAACGATTTCAAAAAATTTTAATTCTTGAAAATCCAAATTCTTGTTGAAGTTGCCAAGAATGAATGTGAGGGAAACAAGGGTCAAGTGTTCGTTTTCAACCAAGATTTCATGTTTTTATATTTCCATTTGGAAATCATAAAGTTGACAATAGGCACAAACACATTAAAATTAATTACAAGTTGATTTGATTGATAACATGAAAAATATCCAAAAAATAATCTTACCAAATAGTTGAGAACTTGGAAGCATAATGATGTTTAAAAGAGGCATCAAGGAAAGAAAATATAGGTCCCATAGTATGGTTCTATCATTGTTGTTTACAAGGTTGGTTTTGTATTGTTCAAAATTATATATCATTAGATAAATAAAACAACCATACCTTCCTAATTTATTTTCTTTCTTTGGTGCCTCTGTTAAACATCATAATGAATGGTTTGCTTCTTTGCAATGTTCTTATCTAGATGTTTAGATTTATTATGATTTCCATGTGCATGTATAGCATGTTTGTATGCTACATATAAAAATGTCTCATGTTGTAGCAAATGATCACAATAAGAAAGAAAGAAAAAAAAAAGATATTTAGATGGATTAGAGTGAAGTAGGCAATATCACAAAGCTTATCATTGATGTGGTAAGGGATAGGTAAGAAAAGGGCAAGATCTAAAGTCTTTTTTGACCAAAGTAACATTATGACAATTTATAGGAAATAGTGTTGAAATATGCTCGAATTCTTATAAGCCAAATTAGGAATACAATATGATACAGCATGAAAATATGGGTTAATTTAGACATTAATTTCAACTTATTAAATAACAATAGATGGATAATAAAGATAAAAGAATAAATAGGAAACCATGGAATACAATTTCAATTTAAGTTTTATATGTTAATATGGTGAAATTAATTAATATAATAATTGAATTAATTTGAGATTAGAGATTAAAAATAATTCAAATTCCAACCTAATCTTATCCAATTATCCAAATTATCCTAGATATTCCAAAATAAGATCTATTTATCAAATTCAATACCTAAATTCCAAAATAAAACTTATATAACCTAACCACTTTATGAATGTTCTACGTATATTCTCTATTTTAATATAGATTTATACAATTACTTCTATGCATAATCTTTATATAACATATAGAAGATACATTTATAACCTATATATTTTATTATATGTATGTGCTATATCTATACATATATTTGTTATAGATATCTTATTTACATGTTGTATGGTATATATGTTGTGCATAGATTTGTAAATAAGCTATAAATATAGCAAATAAATCAACTATATATTGAGGAAATTGTATGATTACCGATTCACCAAAAAAAATTTACAAATGCAAAGTATATCAAATTAGTTACGTAAATACCAATGCAAAATTGCGTCTTAGACATGCGATTTATGTTTTTAAAAATATTCAGACATAAATCGCATCAATCAAATGTGACACACTTTGTAATATGTCAGTTGCCCTTTACACATGTGATTCATATGTAAACATGTCTCATTCTCTCTCAAATTAGCACAGGTTTTGTGGATAAGAAGTTTCAAAGTGGTGTTTGTTGGGTTTTAGTTTTGGCAGTTTGGCTTTGGAGATTGATAATGGTGGTGGTAGATGGTTTGCATTCAAGTTTAGTCTAACGTGAAGCATCGGAGATTGGTCAAAGTTATTGGTTTGGGTGTTGTTTAGCGGTACAATGGTGGGCATGTTCATTGTGGTTAGGGTATTTATGTTATGGTAGAAGTATTGGGTATGTGTGCATTTCAGCTTTGATTTTGGGTTTTACCTTTGTTGGTGGTTGACATGGTGATTCAGGTTTAATTTGGTGCTGTTGTTGTGGTTGTTTGGTGTTAATGGGATGGTTGAATAGGGGTGTCACGCCCCAACGGGTACCCTAAACGTGACAGTCCGCCACACTCAATATTAAAGCTTAAGTATAACAACCTTAGTCATTTCCAAAGCTTTTATATCAAGTGTAAGGCTTACTTTCACAATTTTAGAGGACCATATATGGAATGATGAAGCTTAAGGAGATATAAAAACATATTAAGAAAGAGGATTCACAATAAAGATTTGTTCATAGCAAAGACTGTGCATACTTAGGAACAATTCCCTGAATTTCTAAGCTATTATATAATATTTGCATACTAGTACTATGATACTTTATCCAGAGTTCTAATATTCAAAAGGGATTACCTGCCCACTTGGTCCACGTGGCCTTAGCCATAAGTACAGGAACTGCAAAAGGTAGCTATCGGGTATAAGCTAATAGGCTTAGTGAGAACTATTTCCATAAATAACTTCTTGTAACAAGATTCAAACAAGTTGGTTAATCACACATATGTAATGCATCAAACACGTGGGCAAACAATCATATAGCTTTCCGGGAACTATATGTTGAATGGATTTACGCCCTCCATTCGGGGTTTGGTGATACTCAAAACAAGTAGATTTGATGATAGAAAATTTAAGCTTGCGAGCACACATCGCCAAGCATTCAATAAAAACTTTTATACTTGCGAGCACTCATCGCCAAGTATTCCGAACCTACTTGATTTGACCTTTCTTTCGGATCAACCGCCAAGCATATTCCATTAAGCCGCCAAGCAATCACTTTCGGATCTTCCGCCAAGTGTTGCTTTCGACATGAGCCTACTATCCTTCTCACCCAAGGATAATATCCCAACCATGTAATGTGACTCACTTCGTGGTATGCATGAGTTCATTAATTTATAAAGTCATAACATAATTATTTTCAACTTTATGGTGATCAAGGAATTTCACACAAATCAATATTAAACTAAACAATCACTTAGAACAATTCGGGCTTCGATATTCTTAGAATCCTTTCAAAGAATTATCTTACATGCATATCGGTTTATCTTTTCTTAACTCTAGCGCACTAATTTACAAGCACAACATGTGTAGCATTTAATGGAAATAAACTCACGATGCCATTGTCGTCTATTCCTCTAAGCGGATGAGTCGTTCACACACTCCACTAAATTGTAATAGTTCTCGGGGTGAAGAAATCCTTCCTCGGGGTCACCTAACCAAAGAAAATACCCATAATGAGTTTTTCTTGAAGATCTTCTTGAATTTTGACAAAACAATGTCAAAGAACGTTAAAGTTCGTATAGAAGAATGTTCCAACTTAAAATGGCCATAACTTGGTCATTTTAACTCGGAATCGCGCATATAATATACCGATTTCTATCTACTCGAAAAGATCTACCCATTTCTAAAATTATTTCCCACAAACAAAGCCACATAGGCTCCGAAAAACTGGTGACAAAATTCACACGGATTTTCAAGTAAAAACAACTTTGGTTCAAGAAATCAAAATTTGTTTGATAAATATTAGTTATCTATATAGTTGGAAAATTCTCTTTTTATGACTATGTAACTCATACTTAAGCATGCTCAAATGTCTTGTTGTCCAAATTATTTTTCTTAAGTAAAACAATGTCGGTTTGAAGCTTTTCGGAAATTGTTTTTGTGAATTTCTTTGAAATGAATACCTTGTTTATTTTGTTTTCTAAAAATGTTTTATGTTGGTTTTATTTATCTTTTTCTAAGTGACTTTTGAAAATAAATTTTCTACTTCTAAGTTACACTAATAATATTTTTGAAGTTTTTCTAGAAAATATGCTTTTCCTTATTTTCTTGTGTAAATTCCTTTGTTTACTTATTTTGGCAAAAATCTTTACTTGATATTTCTCATTCTTTTTCTCATGTCTCCATTTCCAAAAACAATTACTCATGCATGAAAATTTGGTTTCCTTATAAAAACAAAGTGGAACAATTAAGGACTTTTTGTAGAAAAACTAATTTCTATAATCTTATTAACTTTTTCTTGTAACTTGAAAAGTGAAAATTTTATTCTTTTCAAACCATAAGTTTTCTTTGCCTATTTGCAAGGTCTTTACTTAAAAATTTCCTTAGTCATCCATCTTATTTTCTTTATGAAAAGAACCATTTTTGTCAACAAAATATTTTCTTTTGAAAAGCAAAGTAAAGTAACAAAGATTTAACTAGCTTTTAAGTAAAAATAGTTTCTAAATTTATAGCGAATTCTTTTTGTAACTTGAAAATGAATGAGTTTATTTTTGTTATCTTATATTTTTATGTTTCACATAAACTTGTTTCTAAGTGACAAAAGTCTTCTTTTATTTCATTATCTTTAGAGAATAAAACTTTTGGACAACATTCTAAATGAACATGATTATGAGAATAATAATAAACAAAGTAACATAAAGCATAAATAATAAAATCAAGTATTGGAGTCTTAGCTTTTTCAAGGCTCCCGGGACTAAGAAATAAACTAGTCCCATAAAGAAATAAAATGAAAGAAGAAAAACTTGTTTTGACTTGATTAGGACAAGTCTAAGACTAGAGACTAGTCTTATAAACAACTTGAAATAAATAAATTGCATTGAAGTAAATAAATTGCATGAAAGGTAAATAAATTGCAAGATTATGAGCTTATATGCTCTAAAGAATATGTATATAGTTATTTAGATATAGTAGATAGTTATGAACATAAAAGAAATATAAAGAACATAAAGGAAATATAAGGAACATAAAGAAATTGATATTATGAACAAAAACAAAGTATGAATCTAATGTTGCTTTCTTAACCTTCATGGTTTTAGAAAACATACACTAAGCTCATACTAAGTAGATGAACATGGAGACTTCTTGAAGAACTTTTACCTAAAGGAGATGAACTTCTTGAAGAACTTCTTGAGAGAAATTCTAGAGAGATTTTGAGAGAGTAATTTTAGTATAGAAGTGGTGTGAAAGAAGTGAAAGAGGAGGGGGGTATTTATAGGAAAATGGGGAGTGATTTTTGGATGAATAAAATAAATGCAAAATTAAAACAAATGGAGAGGGAAGAGAGAGAGAGAGTGCCGGCCACTTTTGAGAGGAGAGAGGGAGTGATTTAATTTTTGTATTTTGTTAAATAAAAGATGTAATAAGTAAGGTAGATGTGATATAAAGTTATGGGAAAGGTAAAAAGTTAAGATATAGGTTATGTAGAGTGTAAGAGTAGGTGTAAGAAAAAGTAGAGATAAAAGAATAGTGTAGAATAGTAATGAATAGTGTAATGTAAAGTAGATATGACAATTAAAGTACCGGTAGTAAGAAAATACGCGTATAATAGCTATATCTGTTATTTTTACTTACCGAAAAATTATGAAATTGATATTTTTGGAAAACTTATATTTTTACGAGTCTAACGGTATATTCGGAATATTTTTACTAGTCCGGGCTTCCGGACACGTTTTTCGAGAACTGCGTCCGATCGGGTTCGAAGGACATCCGAAATTCACGAAACTGAAACTTTTATAAAACCTATGGTTATTACGGACTATTTGAGCTAATTAACCCAACTTCGTTTTTCCGGGCCAAAGAAAACGGCAATGCCGGATTTAGATTGATACGGTAAACTAGGGTTTGTTGACCTTTAGGGTTTCGTTTGACTTCCGGTTAGGGTTTTGTGCTAAACCGATTCCGAAAAAAATTCAGGGGCTTACAAGGGGGCTATAGAGGATAGAGAGAGAGATGAGGAGGGCAAAGAGAGAGAGTGACTAGAGGTATTGCTGTTAGAGAGAGAGAGGTGCGAGCTAGAGAGAGTGGCCAAGGGTTGAGAAAGGAAGGAGATAGCCACAGGTTGTTAAGAGGAAAAGCCTCTCAAGAGACGGAGAAGTAAGGAAGATGAAGAGTCGAATTTTGAATGACTACATTTGTGAATCGCGATCCATTTAGAATTTATGTGAAATGCACCTACAAGATGTGATTTAGTGCCACATGACTTTAGCTAAATCACATCTTTTAGGCATGTTTATTTTCAATAAACATAAATTGCATCTTCAATTTAATGTTAGTATTTTTGTAATTAATTTTATGTCGATTGTATTTAGATAATTTCTTTTTGAAAGATTGATAGGCAAGTGTTTCACCGACTATCTATTAATATATACATTATATATATTTATGTCAATTAAGATCTATTTTGTATTTTAAATATAAGTTCTAAATATATTTTATAATGTGATATATATATATATGTATATGATTTGTTTCTTATGTGAATAGTTTTGTCATTTTTTAAATTTAATTAAGGGTAATAATATTATATTTTAAGAAAATAAAAATACAAAACCATAACATTATATTTCAATACGTAACAAGTTTATGAATGGGTTTCGATCTTAAACTTGAACCAGGAAACATTTCAATTTGTGTTATTTAATTCAGATTTAACCTATTTATTATTTGAGTTGATTTTTACTTATTCAAACCTTTTTATAATTGTGTCATATTGTGTCCAGGTTTACAAGTTAGGTCTTAAATTGCCACTATTATTCATATAGGAAACATTAAACATGACCTAACCATTCTTTTCCTGTTTACTTTCATATGTGTGTGAGTGTATTCATCAAAGTTTTCTAAATCGTTGAATTTATATATATATATATATATATATATATATAAACTAAATGGCATGATCACTAGTCTTCCATTGAAATTAATATGGGTTTGGTTCCACCATCCATAAAGTTGCAAAAGATGATAATTGAAAAAAAATAGAAAAACTAGTTTCAAAAATTCTAATTCTTTAATATCCAAATTCTTCTTAAAGTTTTCTTGAATGATTGTGTGGGAAACAAGGGATAAGATCAAGTGTTCATTTGAGACCCTAGATTTCATGTTGTATATATCCAAAATCTTTGTGACTAATAAGAATGATCACCAATCTTCCAATGATATTAATTTGTGTTTGATCCTCTCTTTCCTAAAGTTGCAAAAGATAGTAATTGAAAAACAAATTAAAGAAAAAAAGAACGATTTCAAAAAATTCTAATTCTTGGAAACCCTAATTCTTGTTGAAGTTGTCATGAATGATTGCAAGGGAAACAAAGAAAATCTTTGCGACTAATTGGAATGATCACTAATCTTCCAATGATATTAATTTGTGTTTGATCCTCTCCTTCCTAAAGTTGCAAAAGATAGTAATTGGAAAACAAATTAAAGGAAAAAAAGAACGATTTCAAAAAATTCTAATTCTTGGAAATCCAAATTCTTGTTGAAGTTGTATCGAATGATTGCAAGGGAAAAAAAGATTAAGTGTTCTTTTTCAACCAAGATTTCACGTTTTTATATTTCTATTTGGAAATAATAAAGTTAACAATAGGCACAAACACATTAAAAATATTACAAGTCGATTTGATTGATAATATGAAAAAGATTGAAAAAAGAATCTTACCAAATAGTTGAGAACTTGGAAGCACAATGATGTTTAAAAGAGGCATCAAGGAAAGGAAATATAGGTGTCGCAGTATGGTTTTGTTATTGTTATTTGCAAGGTTGAGTTTTTATTTTTCAAGATTATATATCATTAGATGAATAAAACAACCATACCTTCCTAATTAATATTTCCTTTCTTTGGTACCTCTATTAAACATCACAATGAATGGTTTGTGACTTTTTGATCATCTTCGTAGAAAGTTTTGCTTCTTTGCAATTTTCTTATGTAGATGTTTGGATTCCTTATGCGTTCTAGGTGCATGTATAGTGTGTTTGTATGCTTCATATAAAAGGTCTCATGTTGCAACAACTTATCCTAATAAGAAAGAAAGGATAATTTAAAGGGATTAGAGATAAAGTAGACAATCTCACCAAGCTTATCATTAATGTGGTAGTGTATATGTAAGAAAAGGCTAAGGTCTAAAGTTTTTTTTTTTTTTTTTCCTTCTAAAGTGACTTTATGACTTTGATTTAAAAAAAAGTAACATTATGATAATTTATAAAAAATAGTGTTGACATATCTTAGAATTTTAATAACATGTATTAAGAAAGCGATATAACATAACATGAAAATATGGATTAATTTGAACATTAATTTGAACTTATTATATAATAATAGCTAGATAATAAAATTAAATGACTAATAGGAAACCATGAAATAAAATTTTAACTTAATTTATACATGTTAATATAATTAATTTAATTAATATAATAATTGAATTAATTTGAAATTAGAGAAAAAATTCAAATTCCAACCTTGTCTTATTAAACCATCCATATTATTCTAAATATTCCAAAATAAGTTTAAATTTATCAAATTCAATACCTAAATTCCAATAAATCCTAAGCTCCAAAAGAAAGCCTAATTACCCAAATCTTATAGTTTTCTCTAATTTGTACATGCATGGGTAGACTTGAAATTATTAGAAAGTTTCCGCTAATCATTACTTTATTAAAATGTTCTCACATGCTTTAACCTCCTTACTTAATCATATAAGGGCATTTTAGGCATTCCAAACCGAACTTTACACTCTCAACACACAAGCTTGAAATATTTAATTACATTTATGTCTTATATCTCTTAAACGTATCTTTATACACAAATGATTGAAATACCTAATGACATTTGTGTCTTATATCTCTCAAACGTATCTTTATGTGTATAGGCAACTTAATGTCTAACCTTTTAATTTAGGCAATTTAGTATCTAACCTTTTGATTTAGGTCGGCAAATTAGTGCTTGTACTTTTAAAAATGTGCAATTTAGTGTCTGTATTAAATAATATTTTATGGATGTCTATTCTTGATGACAGGATAATAACAAGCTAAATGCTTATACTTTCAATTTTTGATAATTTTTTAGCAGTTTAATACCACACATCTTTAGATTTTAGTAATTTTTTGCGAAGTGTCTGCCATTATCCTATCATCAAAATGAGGCTCTATCAAATATTATTCAACAGAGACACTAAATTATACATTCTTTCAAAGTGTGAGCTCTAATTTACTAAAATTTAAAGATGAGATATTAAAATCTCTACATCATATCTTTAATCTCAACTTTAATTCTTTTTAGAAAAATGCAAGAAAGTTAGCTTTAGCTTAAGACCAAGGATCTAGTCAAAGAAGTAATAGTAGCTTTGTTGTGGGAAACTTCTACAAATATTTGAGAAGTAGTATTTAGAGATTATGAGAATTTTCATTTGATTTCTCAATACTAGTAAGTAGATATAACTTTTTGATACCTAATATGTATTGTTTTGTATGTTTGATGCTTGATCTATATGTTGTTTGATGAACTAATATTAGATATAAATTTTGATTTAAATTTGATTTTGATGTCGTATGCCTACATGCATGCCAAATGTATATGTATATGTATGTATATGTATATGTATATGTGTTTTTCAAATTTAATTTGACGAATTATACATGAATCACGTTAAATTGATGATATAAGTTCAAAATATTGATTTTCAGTGTTGAATTGATATATAATTGATGATAAGTATGTAATGAGAATGGTTTGAATGATCTCGATATATTAATCTTTGATTATAAGATGATATTATAGGTTTAGAATGATAATTTGGGAATAAGTGGGTGTATTTAGTATTTAGAATGTGTTATTGATGCCTTAGAAATTGGAAATGGGTTTTCTTAAGTTAAATCATAACAATTAAGAGTTATAATGTTATTTGGTTGATATTAAATTATAGATGAAGTCTAGAGTGTTTTGGTATGAATTTTAATGAGTTATAAATTGGAATGAGTTAGCTTGGTTGGTGAGTTTGAAATTGGTACTCTAGACAATATTTGAGGTTGAATATGAGTGTTCATGAATATGAAACCCATTGTAAATTTTAGTTAGGGAGATTATTTTGATTTTTAAAAGTGTTAGAGTTAAGATAGTGTTAATAACTACCGATTTGGTGAAGCTTGAATAGGTTTAAATATGATTTAGAAATTTTTTTATTTAGATTCATTTGTCTGGAAATTTCATAAAGTGTTTGAATATTCTTAAAATGAGTATATAATGATTATCAAGTTATAAAATGAATTCTTAAATGTTCATATTAATATTTAATATGATCCAATGCATATTTGTAATATAAAATAGAGATTAATTATAATGATTTAATAGTTGAAATTGGTTTGTGTTTGAGTTTAAGTTTTTGAAAATTGGAAGATAGTTTGAATTTTCATGAATATCTTCAAATCTTCAACCTCACATTCAAGGTGTTCTTCATAAAACAAGTTAGATTTATAATTCTAGTCAAATTGAACCTAAAATATGTTTTTCATCATTTTTTGGGTTTTAATTATTCATAATTGTTTTTAACGCATAGATTAACATGGAATCAACATGATGAAGAATCTCTATCCAAAACGAGATCTCCACATATCTAATATAGCCTAATCACCTATAAGAAAGCTGTGGTCATCCTATTCGGCCTGCGAAATAGGTAAAAGTGATAGTGACTAAGACTTCTATTATCCTAGCTAGGAGTATCTACACACATAGGCTTGTAAACCTAGTTAACAAACATCCATTTTGTGGGATTTTTGTGGTAACCTCATGAATCTACAAATATGGCAAAAGAAGATGCCTCATTTATATTGATTGGTAGAGGCCTTAGTGACTTATTTTGTCATGTTGGCTTGATTAGGTCAATAAAAGTTAAGCTTGGTGTACCTATGGCTAGAGCAAAGGTAAATGCTTATTCACATGATAGGAGTTAGGATCTTAGTAACTCATCTTGTGGTTTGAGCACTAAGTTGATTTTCTGAATACATCACTCATGTTACTTGCAACAAAATCGAGCACAAAATGGGAGCTAGTGAAGTTAGATAGCCTAAATTTATTGATTAGCTACGCATATGGTTATACCCCACTCAGGGCATATATGCTTCTAGATGTTAAACCAATTCAATCACTCAAGCAAAAGCATATAATTTTACTAGCAGGTGCATTAGGTATGTATTGCAATTTTAATTCTGGTATAAGAAAACAAATATTATGAGCACTAATAATCTCTCTTATTCTATCATCTATTCTAAAATTGATCAATCAATCAATTCAAAACAAAGTAAAGTAACAAGAAAGCAAATTAAAGTGTTCACAAAGATTAGAAACAATGATTAGACTAATGAATCCCTACTATGATTATCTATGTGACTTGAGGAACACGATTCAATTTCCTTTTTGATTTCTTGAACCGTAGGATTTTCTAATTTAGACTAATATCTCTCTTGAAATTACAAATCCCTAATCTTAGGTTGACTAATTAGAATCTCTTTCACATTAAAACCCTTAAGATCCTATTATTTTTAATACATTAATTTATGAATTTCACTACTAGGTTTGACCATAATCCAAGAAATTTATCTTGTCTTATCTCTAGAATTGCATGCGATTGCATCTAATCATGTGGATCTATTCAAACACATGATCTCTTAATCTATGTAGATGAAATCAAACATTAAATCCTTACACACAATAAAGATTTGACTCATAAGACAGCATGATTAGATTTAAGGAATTAATAATTCCATTAATAATCAAATAAAACCCTCGTCACATAATGCTCCTAGAATTCATCAATATCTATGTATTGAAGAATTACTCCATTATAGAATTCAAGAAAGTAAAAAAAAGAGTAAAAAAATTCATAGTCTAAACCTAAAGAATAAAAGATATTTATATCCTTCAATTCCTATCTCTCTCTCTATATGTATCTCTAAACTTCGAATGAATTAATAACAATGTTGTGTGTATCCTCTGTATAAGGATAAACATATATGCAAGGAAAATTAGGCAACAAAAGATTCAATGGAGTATAGGTTACACTACACATGCATGATCTCTACTATAAACCCCTAAAGTTTTGTGACTGGTTTAGCTTAAACCCTGATTGGAAAATCAATCGGAAACCCCAAAAATCAACAAAACCCTAGTTAGACATTATGGTTTAAGTCTGGCAATCCCGTATAAGCAACCCTGAGAAAGTAAGTAAGAGATTAGTATGTAGAATAGTTCATAATTATATAAGAAAGCTTAAAAAGATCAGATTAGTAAAACCGCGAATCGTTTTGAACCCGAACGAATACAGTTCTTGAAAAACTTATCCCAAGCTCGGAATAGTAAAAATATTCCGAATATACTGTTACACTCGTAAAAATATAAGGTTTTCAAAATATCAGTTTTATAATTTTTTGGTAAGTAAAAATATCAGATATCGTAATTATACGCTTATTTTCTTACTACCGGTATTTTATTAGTCATATCTTCTTTACATTATACTATTAATTACTATTCTTGTAAACCCTGGGAATTTTTTACATTAGTATACGACCTTACAATAGATTATATAAATTAGATAATAGATTAACATTTAGATTTGAATAGATGAAGAATTTAGCAACCGAATAAAGAAATTCTCTAACCCTAGTTAATACAAAAAACGAGATTTTGTATCTTGAATAAATAATTCAAGATATGATCTAAAATTTAGACCGAAACCAGATATACAAATAGGTTTAAATAGAAAATATGAATATAGGGATTACATGATTGTTTTTATTCCGATAATGATTCGAGATTAGAATAACGAGTAGTGATGAGTTTTATTTAGACTTAAACTCTAAATTCAAGATTCTTAGTTAAAATTTAAAAGCTACGAATAAGAATTCATGTTCAGTATCAAAACTAAAGATATAAATATAGTTTAGTTTCTATGTTAAGTCCAATATTACATAAACGACTATTTACGCTTATAAACAGAAAACGATGATCCAAAAATGAACCGTTAATTTTTAAATACTCAACGAAAATACAAACTGTTGAATAACTTAAAATCTAAACTCCAAACAGATAATTAGATCACGCTATTGTTCTAGACCGAGTTTTCTAAGCTATCGGAGCCTGAAACAAAAATTGACCTAACAAGCTTAGGAAACCAAATCGCGGAGATAAAATTATACGAAATTAACTACGTATATAATATAACCTAAATTTGTATTATTTGAAAATCTAAGTGTTTTGTATAACTTTAAAACATATGTTTGTATAAAAACTTCCAAATATTAGCTAATTTATACGTTAAAACTTGTCAAATGATCCTAAAATTAAACTAAATAAATAAATTAATATATATATGAATCTCGGCTGCATTCGGTGGAAATACAAAGAAGAAGAGAAGCCGGATTTTCTTGATCAATAATGCATTCCTTAGTCAACAAAATCAACCACTCCACCAATCATCAATTGCCAAGTCACCTTAACATTAATTGGCTTGAAAACAACAGCCAGATGAGATCAAATTCAGGGGAGAAATCGGGGGAGAAAGCAACCGAAACTTCTTTCTTTTCTTCTCCTACATATATGTGTGATAAATGATTTAATGGAGAACAAACAAAACTCATTCACTCCCAAGCCTCTCAGCACGAAATCGCTTCCAGACAACAAACAAAACAAACCAAAAACAAAGAACGAACAGATTAAAACACTCACGATCGGATTGAAAGAAGAACAAAGCTGAAAACCCTTGAAAACAAGTTCAAAGGTAAGTTGATGAAGTTCAAACGATTTTCTTTCAAAAATAAGAGTTATAATTGACTTATAATCATCTTAGGAACATAATAAACACAAACATGAGCTTCGGATTACATCAAATAAACTCCATCGAGGTAATAATCCAAAACCCTAGCTTTATGTTCTAAGAATCGAGAACTATGTATTTATGTTTTTAAACGTGTTCAAACATGTTTTATGTCTTTATATATGTTATATAAACATTTATAAGTAGTTTAAAAATGT
Organism: Combretum micranthum; assembly: GCA_024138025.1. NCBI lineage: Eukaryota > Viridiplantae > Streptophyta > Magnoliopsida > Myrtales > Combretaceae > Combretum > Combretum micranthum. Next base: position 122,740 of record JAMXBD010001924.1, read on the forward strand.
TTTTAACGTGTAAAAATCAAAGAAAAAGAATCGAATCGAGGAGGAAGATAATGAACAGTACAACACTGCCTCAAGGCCGGCAGTGTAAACGCTCAATGCCGGCGGCTTAGATGGATAGGCCGGCGGCGTATAGGCGGCTTACACTGATCAGAGGCTACATAAAATAATTTTTCACGTAAAAATTTAACGTAAGCCTGCTTCCTTGAGATCTACGCAGACGGCGTAGGGCCGGCGTACGTTGAAAGCCGACAGCTTTCAAAGCCGGTGCACTCAATATGAAAATTTCTTCGAAAACAATTTTACACCAGCACCTGGGGATGAAGGCCGGTGGCTTTGAGCCGGCATACGGCCAAATTTTCTCCAACGCAAGTTTTTCTGACCTAAACAAAAACTATATATATATGTATATATATAATATACTTATTGAATATATATATATATATGTTGTATGAGAATTTATTAAATAATTAAATAAATACAAGTATTCCAAACATATTTAAACTAATATCTAATATTTATTGCAATCCTAAGCTTAAGAAAGGATATTGAATATTAATTAAAGTTAGTATTAGTCTAATATTTAACAAGATAAAATAGGTAAGAATGGAAATTGAAATGAGCTAATTTCTTGAGTAATGTGACTTCTAAAAATAACAAAACAATTATGCGAGATAAAATAGGAGAAACACGACTACACTAAGCAATAATAATTACCAAAATATCGAGTCTAGGACACTAATCACAAATAGGAATTTAGTTAATTTGTATTAATGAATACTTTGTCTTAAATAGGTAACTTTGACTCGTTAGAGGATCTACCAGCGGATTACTACAACTGAGTCAGTATGAGCAGGTGAGTAATTCAGTCATATTGTACTGGTTGTGATTGTAAATAGTCAAATATATAATGCAAGATAATCAAATGAATGTCTGCTGAAAGTATGATTTGGTTTGAGTGTATGATTGTTAAAATATCTTTATAAAAGTGATAATGCAATGATTGATGTTGTGCAGTAGTATAATGGTGATTGGGTGTAATGTATGGTCACTTTGCAATTGATTAAGACTTATTGACTTAACTAAATAATATGAACATGCATTGCACAAATTGCATTATTGCATATATGGTTGTGACAGCCTGCTACGTATTAATATTTCGGAGCTCTGTTTTCGCTTGGTTGATCTAATGTGTAAGTTCTTCCAAGGTTCTCTTTGGTCTGGCAGTCTTATGAGGAACTAAAAGGCACCGAAGAACGTCGCCAGTAGAATCGCTTTGAAATGATTAATACTTAGGGAGTTTCTAAGGGGATTGCAGGAGATGGTTTGTTCAATCAACTATATTCAAAGTGATAACCTTAAAACGAGAAATCGTTGATTCTCCTGTGTACTTAGTCTCTCCTGGGCAGGTGGGCCATTGAGTACTGGTTCTTCAACCCATTAAAAAGAGGGCATAAATCTTTTTCCTGTTTGGATTCTAGATCATCCAAACTTGTATCTGTGCATATGGTTGAGTGTTTGCATTGCATATGATTTGTTAATAACTTGTGTGATGTATGATATGTCTGGTTATTCACTGAGCTGTGGTTTTGCTCATACTCCTACAGTCTTTTCAAGTTCACTTTACGACCCTGGTTAGTTACATCTAGGAATATGGTTCCGGTAAGAGTTTTGAAGCTAGAAGTGTCACGCCCCATAGGGTACCCTAAACGTAACAGTCCGCCACATGTCATATAAGATTCCCGAATTACCACCTTAGTCTTTCGGAAGTCTCATATAGATGTAAGGCGTACCTTTACACAATAGAGTACAAGTCCGAATGGAGATAAAAGCTTAATTTGGCATGCATGGGCAATAGGATATAATTCATGAACATAAATAAATATTACATAATTCTAAGGGGCATTCCCCCGCAAAAGAATATTTAACGGTCCATTACAGTCATCCAAGTCTTAGAAGTTTTCTATGGAAGTCTAATACAAAAATTATAACTTCTAGGGAAAACTCCTAGCTTCGGTACCTGTTCAGCCGGGTCTCTTCGCCTAAGCCATAAATGCGTAAGCTGCAAAAGGAATGGTCTGTAGGGACGTAAGCTAACTAGCTTAGTGAGTGTAATCTCCCACAAAAACATTTATATCACAACAATTCAACCAAGTTATTAATCAAGCAAGTGTATGCATCAAACACATGAGTTCAACATACATATGACCAACCGGAAATCATATGTGGATGGAATTGCGCCCTCCATCCCGGGTTAGCAGATTAACGAATCCTGCGGTACACAATATCCCGTTTATGGATCACGGCTAACCTACGATTATCGATGTCGTTTATGGTTCACGACTAACCTACGATTATTCGATGTCGTTTATGGTTCACGACTAACCTACGATTATTCGATGTCGTTTATGGTTCACGACTAACCTACGATTATTCGATGTCGTTTATGGTTCACGACTAACCTACAAATGCTCATGCTCCATCCCCTTGTGATATGCACATGTCAATTTATCATTTACTCAAGTAGTTGATTAAGCCAATTTACTTAGGCGATCAATCAATTTATCAGACAATCCATCATAGCTAACTATACAATCAAAGTTTATCACCCGGTTTCGATATTCTTAATTTGTTTCTCATCATCAACAATCATATAATTTCCCAATAATCCCCATTATTCATATTCCATTCAATTGACCTACATTCTAGTGCACTACTTTACAAGCACATACAATAAATGAATTGGGAAGAAAAACTCACTCCGCCATCGGTACTCCGGTCTTCTAGTAGTAATAGTCCGGAGGTAACTCGTCACCGTCCACGGGTTCACCTATTCATATAAGAAATTACCCTAATAAGTATTCTATCAACTTAGGACACTAAAACTCTAAGGAAACTTAGTGAAATCGGAATTCGCGTCATTTCCGAAGTTCCGTTTTAAAATGGCCATAACTTGGTCGTTTTAAGTCGGAATTTCGCAAATTATATACCGATTCCTATCTACTTCGGAAGAGCTTTCCAAATATGAAGTTTAAATCAAGTTTTGAAAATATCTAAGCCTCGGAATTGAGGGATCAGATCTGTACAGCGGGTTTGTCATTCCAAAAATGCGGTTTTCATGAATGCATTTGAGATTCCTAAGTGTAATATGATGCTAAATGCAATGGAAATGATTTTCCCTATCATGAATGTCATGATGTGAACCTTAAGGAGTCTATGTTCTTATAACTTTTAGATTTAACGATTTTTAGAAAACAAACTTTCCTTAGAAACCATTTCCTCTCAATATTTAGTAAGTGAGTTTACTACATTTGACCACATCTACATTTTACATGGATTTCCTTTAGAAAACTCTACTTTATTTAAAGAAATTTTGACCCTTATATTAGTTATATCCTAAGGCCTTTATTTCTTTAATAAAATTACATTTACAAACTTTTAAGTGGGTCTTTTACTATGGGGTTTCCAAAAATCCGAATTTACAAAAGTCATTTTCAAGTTGATTCCTTTAGGAAAAATATATTTTATACTTGAAACTTTAAGTATCTATTATACCTATATCCTAAGGACTTCATTTATTTAAGAAAATATCATTTTTGAAGTTGGAAAAATAGTGTTTTCTAACCCTTCATCCATTATTACGAATTTGGTTTTCATAACTTTTAACTCAAAACTCCTATGGACTTCATTCTTGTTTTCAACATTTTCTTTAGTAAAAACTCCTTTAGACTCATGAAAAATACTACTAAACATTATCTATTACCCATAGGCTTTATTTCTCTTATAAAATATAAGTTTAGAAGTTGTTAAAAGTGTTTTTGACCTTGGTTTTCAAAGTCATCCGAATTTTCAAAAGTCTTTTTCTTGTAAAGTACTTTTCTTTTTGACTTCATGGACCCATATATATATAGATCTATACACTAGAAAGTCATTTACTAAAGACAAAAGTGTTAAAGACTATTTATGCACATATGAACAAAATAATAATGAAACTATAAATGCCTACATGCTCATGAGTAACAAGATGATGGATCTACTTTATCAAAAGCTTAAATGAGTTTTAAAAACATAAAAACCATATTTTTATAAAAGATCCTTTGTTTAAAAGACTTTTTGATGGATAAAAGTAAAGCTTTTGGTATGGAAACTCCTTTAAAAGATAGATCTACTTTGTAATGGTTCGGGATTTTTGTTTTGATCTCATTGTTCCTACTACAAGATCATGGGAACATGGAGTTGAGATAACCAAAAATCACTTAGCCATAACAAAGTTTCATGAGTTGGAAGTAGTGGATCATACTTACTTGAAGTGGATGGAAGATAAGAAGAGAAAATGGAAGTTGTGTGGTGTGTGGGGGCTCAAGTTTCGGCCAAAGGGGAAAGAAGAGGAGAGGAGCTTTTTCACTTTGAAATTTTGGAAAGTGAAGAATGAGGAGAGAGAGAATAAAGGTAGTTTATATATAAGTTGAATTAGGTTAAGTGAATAAGAAAAGAAATAAAAAAAACAAATGGAGCATGGATGGGGGGTGCATGTGCGCCGGTTTTGAGCAAAAAGGGGGGAAAATTGCTTTGTTTCACATGATTTAACTTGATTTGATTTGTATCATTGTCATAATTAAAGTGAAGTTGAAGGGACAAAAGTTATGGAGAATGGAAGAGATGTGATTGATGGTAAGAGTTAGATTTGTAGGGTAGGCTAATAGGTAGACTAGGTAGTACTTTATGAATAGTAATGAATAGTTGACAAGACAATTTAATTTCCGGTAGTAATGAAATACGAATAAAAAGGCTATAACTGTATTTTTCATAAACCGGAAAATTATGAAAAATATATTTTTGAAATCCTTATTTTATTTCGGTTCAAATGAGTACTCATAAGAATATTTTTGAAATTCTAGTTCCGGGGCACGTTTTTCTATAATGGGTCTCGGGATGACCCGGAATTGAAATTTTCTTAAAATCAGATATTTTCTTAGTTTGAAATATATTCAAGAATTATAATCAAAAGTAAATTTTCTTAGAAAAGTTTATTAATTGGAAACCGAGGAAAAGCCGGAATTAGGGTTCCTAGTTCTCACTCCAGGCTTGAGCTATTCCGGTTTAGGGTTTTGGGTTTCCGGTTCTAGGGTTATCTTAGCTACTTGAAAAACCGGGGTTTACAACCTACCCACCTTAAAAAGAGTTTTGTCCTCAAAACTGAACTGACGTACCTTGATTCTCAAACAACTCGGGGTATTTCCTTCGGATTTCCTCTTCGGCTTCCCAAGTCGCTTCCTCAGAAGTGTGGTTTCTCCACAATACTTAAATATCTAATCTCTTTGTTCCGAAGCTTCTGAGTCTTCTTATCCAAGATTTCTACTGGGTGCTCTTCGTAGGTGAGATTTTCCTTTAACCGAATCGGTTCCAACTCCACTATCCGCTCAGGGTCAGGTACATACTTCCTTAACACTGATACGTGGAACACATTGTGAACTCCTGACAAATTCGGCGGCAGGGCTATCCGATAGGCCAAATCTCCCACTCTTTCCAAGATCTCAAAAGGTCCAATATACCTTGGGCTTAATTTCCCTTGAGCCCGCATTCTCTTTATGCTCTTGATTGGGTTTATTTCAAATAGACATGATCGCCTACTTGAAATTCCAGCTCTCTCTTCAGATCAGCCCAACTCTTCTGTCTGTCTTGAGCCTCTTTCATTTTCTGTTGAATAACCCGGACTTTATCAGCTGCTTCCTGAACCAATTCAGGACCAATAGCTAGCTTTTCCACATCATCCCAAAACAGAGGGGACCTACAACGCCGTCCATATAGGGCTTCGTATGGTGGCATCTGAATGGTTGAGTGGTAGCTATTGTTATAGGCAAACTCAATTAGGGGTATATGATTATCCCAACTTCCTTTGAATTCCAATATGCAAGCCCTTAACATGTCCTCCAAGGTCTGAATGGTTCGCTCAGACTGTCCATCTGTCTGAGGATGGTAGGCAGTACTGAAATGCAACTTGGTGCCTAGGCTCTTTTGTAGGCTCATCCAGAACTTTGAAACAAACCTTGGATCCCGGTCTGAAATAATCCCTGCTGGTATACCGTGAAGTCGCACAATCTCCTTGATGTAAATCCTAGCCAATTTGTCCAATGAATAGGTCATATTAATTGGTAGGAAGTGTGCTGACTTTGTCAAACGATCCACTATAACCCAGACCGCATCACATCCAGTGGATGTCCTCGGGAATCCACACACAAAGTCCATTGAAATTTGGTCCCACTTCCATTCGGGGATAGGTAGTGGCTTTAATAATCCACCTGGCCGTTGATGTTCCACCTTGACTTGCTGACACACGGCACACTTCATAACATAAATCCGCCACATCCCTCTTCAATCCATTCCACCAATAGTGGCTTTTTATGTCCTGATACATCTTTGTACCTCCCGGATGCACCGTGTAACCGGAGTTGTGAGCTTCGCTCATGATCTCTTTTCTCAATTCTTCATCTTCCGGTACACATAGTCTTCCTTTCATTCTAACCACCTCTTCATCATCCAGGGTAAAGTCACTATACTTCCCTTTGAGCACTTCTTCTTTGATCTTCTTTATCGCTTCATCATATCTTTGGGCTTCCTTAATCCTGTCGATCAAAGTGGGTTCCATAACCAAATTTGCTATCTCCACTTCGACATCTTGCCCTACGAATTCAATTCAACCTTTCGAATTCCTTTATCAGCTCTTTTTGCTCGTGATTAGGCTGCCACTTCTCCATAATTCTTTCTGCTCAAGGCGTCAGCTACAGCATTTACCTTTCCCGGGCAGTAATTTATTCCCAAATCATAGTCCTTGATGAGTTCCAACCACCGTCTCTGCCTCATATTTAACTCCTTTTGTGTGAACAAATACTTGAGACTCTTGTGATCTGTGTACACTTCACATCTTTGCCCATACAAATAATGTCTCCATAACTTCAAGGCAAAAACCACAGCGGCCAATTCCAAATCGTGTGGGATAGTTCTGCTCATGAGGCCTTAATTGCCTGGAGGCATAGGCAATGACTTTCCCTTCTTGCATCAGTACACAACCGAGGCCATTCCTAGAGGCGTCGCTATGCACTGTGTACGGCTTTTCAGGATCGGGCAATACCAAAATTGGAGCTGATACTAAGCGCCGTTTCAACTCTTGGAAACTTTGCTCCCTCTTATCTGTCCATTCGAATTTCTCATTCTTTTGCGTCAGTTGAGTCAAAGGTTTGGCAATCTTGGAGAAATCCTTTACAAACTTGCGGTAATAACCAGCCAAACCTAGGAAGCTTCTCACTTCGGTTACCGTTTCGGGCTGTTTCCAATCCACTACAGCCTTGATCTTTTCTGGGTCTACTGATATTCCTTCTCCCGTCACTACATGTCCAAGAAAAGATATTCTATCCAACCAAAAATCACACTTGGATAGCTTGGCGTACAACTTATTTTCTCTCAAGTTTGTAACGCCATTCTTAGATGCTCCTCATGTTGTTCTCTGGTCTTTGAATAGATTAGGATGTCGTCTATGAACACAATTACACATTTATCCAAGAGCGGTTTGTATACTCGGTTCATGAGGTCCATGAATGCAGCAGGTGCATTAGTTAATCCAAACGGCATCACTAAGAACTCGTAGTGCCCGTACCGTGTGCGAAAGGCTGTCTTAGGCACATCTTCCGGCTTTATTCTCAACTGGTGATAACCGGAGCGCAAATCAATGCGCGAGAACACACTTGCCCCTTGGAGCTGATCAAAGAGGTCGTCGATTCTTGGAAGGGGGTATCGATTTTTGATGGTGACTTTATTCAATTCCCGATAATCGATACATAATCTCATAGACCCGTCCTTTTCTTTACAAACAACACCGGTGCGCCCCATGGCGACACGCTGGGTCTTACGAATCCTTGATCCAAAGCTCCTGTAATTGGGTCTTTAATTCCTTCAATTCCACCGGAGCCATCCGGTATGGTGCCTTTGATATCGGCTCTGTACCTGGAGCTAGAGTGATTTCAAAATCAATCTCTCTTTTCGGTGGTAAACCGGGTAAGACTTCAGGAAATACATCCTCAAACTCATTCACCACGGGTATGTCACTCTTTTCTCCTCTTTCCTCTCTAATCCAGGCATCTTCTATTGGCACAATTTCCTCGTCTTCCATCATTAGCTCGAAGGAGCTTAAACCGAAATCTCTTCGCACCGTGATCTCTCCAAGGAAGTCTACTCTCTCCTTCCTGTGGTCATCAAAACTTATCATCTTCGCTTGACAGTCCACAATGGCTTTAACCTTACTTAGCCAATTCATCCCAAGGATAACTTCATATTTACTCATCTCCAAGACTATCAAATCACTTGCTGAGATGTGTCCTTGGATTTCTAGCAAACAATCCTTTATTATCTCTCGAGTCGACACAACACTACCTGTGGGTGTCTTAATCCTTAAGGTTGTGGTTGTCATGGCTATGGGTAGACCAAGCCGCTTAGCCAAGCTGGTAGTGATAAAGGAGTGGGTGGCTCCCGTATCAAACAACACATAAGCTTCATTCCCATTTACTCCTATGCGTCCTGTTACCATAAACATTTATCACTACTTGGTCCTAATCACTCAACACTATCTATTCCAGGGTTTCCATATTTCACTTTTCCTCTTTACAGTTTTAAATTTCCTTTTAAAAACTTGCTACGAAACAAAGAACTTTATCTTAAAAAGGAACTTGTTACTAACCTGTCACAGGCCGCCATCCACATCGCCGTCTTGGTAGCGCGGCCAGCTCCATGCCTTCCTCCTCATCATCCTCGATCATCCATTGGCCTTCAAAATTATACAGCCGCATACCATGCATGGCCGAGGCTGCACGGCTTCCACTTCTGCTACCGGACCTTTGGGTGTTATCATTTCCTGGATTCCCGTAAGGCCGGGTAGTCCACTTTTCCTCTGAGGGCACTCGGAGGTTACATGGCCCTTTTCCTTGCAAAGGTAGCAGGTTATAGTCATCTTCTTTGGGCAAGCATAAACCAGATGACCTGCTTCGCCACAAAAGAAACACTTGTCCTTCAGCTGGGGACATTGCCTTGGGTAGTGGCCTCCCTTGCACTTCCAGCAGGAAATATTGGACTTGGTTTGGTTAAACCTCCCACCAGAATTATCCTTAATACCGTGGTAGGGCTTGAACCTTTTCCTCTGTAGCTCGAGCTGGAGGCATCAAAGTGCCTTTTTCCGAACACTTTTGTCCGGTTCAGCATACTTTCTCTTCTTGGCCCCTTCAATCAAACGGGCCTTTTCGATCACCTCAAGGTAGGTCGACAATCCAGATTCATGTATCTTTATCCTTAGGTCCTCATCGAGACCTTCCAGGAATACTTGTTTCTGCAGCTCCTCACTATTTGTATGACTCAGGAGCATACTGCAGTAGGTGATTGAATTCTGTTTCATACTGCTCAATCGTTCTGCCCTTTGTCTCACATGCAGGAAATCTGCACTGTACCTTACTCGAGCTGGCGGGGAAATAGTTCCCTAGGAACTCTCTACGAAAGGTCTCCCAGCTAACTGGGGTTGCCAAACTCCTTCGTTTAGATTCCCACCATACACGTGCATTATATCTTAACATGTATGTGCCGTACTCCAAACGGAGTGTGGTGGGGTCTCATATGCTGCAAAGAACGCTCAATTTGAGCCAACCAATCTTCCGCCTCATCGGGCTTTCCAAACGCCCCATCAAAGTAGCGGTTACTCTTTATAAAATCAGGGAGGGAACTCCTCTGGTAACCTCTTGGTGGTGGAGGGGGTGGATAACGAGCATTATATGATTGCTCCTCTGGTGGCATGGGAAACTCCTCTTGCATTCTCCTGTATGGAGGGGGTGGTGGAGGTGGTAAAGATGCAGAACCCCTTAGACTTGGTTCGGAGGGGTTGGTTCTGGTTTTGATTCTGATGAATGCAGCAAACATATTTGTCAAATTCCCGATGGCATTCATCATAGCTGCCTGGGGGTCAGGCTGAGCAGCTTCAGGTATGCTAGCTTGGGGTTGATCTGGTTGTTCGCACTACTAGCCTCACTTGGGAGTGGTTCTTGCTCCCGGTTTCGGTTCCTCCGGTTTCGTCTGTTACATATTGTCTTAATAAGTTTTATTTCTTCTTTAGAGTTTTGCGGTTTATAAAACGTTGGCTAAAGAGTTTTCAAAAATTCTAGGAATAATTTAGAGAAATATAGAATTCATAAAAAGGCTCAAAGAAAATTTAAAGCTCCAAGTCGTTCACAAAAAGGCTCTTAGAGTAAAGAAATCATAGCAATCGAAGGAATTCCAAATCAAGAAATAATAAAAGAATTTCTGAATCAAATGATGATATGAATGAGAATATGTTATGCAATTAAGTATAATGAATGTTCTACTAATGCAAAAGTATGATGCTTGTGAAACTTCATTCTTGGAATCAACATAAACTTCATTGATTTGTTTGTGCCGTACAAAAGTTGTTTTCAAATAAGCTTGCAAAATTGGACAACACAAAACAATTCTTCCGATACTAGCCAACAACTTCTATCTAATAACATCTAAGGACATGGAAAGGGAAACAGACAAGGAAAACAACATACTAGACCATAAAGAGATCCTAAGGCAATTTGGCATCCCGCATTGCCTACTATTCAAAAGAAACTATTGGACTTATGGGATACTACATCCTTCATTCTAATCAGAGTCGTCTGGTGAGGGGGGGAGTCGTCCTCGACTAGAAGATGCTCCATCATCCTTTCGGATGAACTGACTCAAATAGGCCCTAACAGTCAACCTCCTTCTCTGAGCGGGTCGGGCTAGAGGCTCTGGTTCCTCCTCTTCCTCTTCTTCTTCTGCTTCTTCTTCTCTCACTTCTTGATCTCCTACTTGATTTGTTTCCTCCATCAACTCTATCATTAGATTCATTCCTAATTCCCATCTCTCTTTCTGCTTCTCTTCCTGCTTCTTCCCACATCCTACTCCACCTTTCTCTGAATTCACCTATCCAAGGGTCAGCTTCACTTCTCCACAGGTTCTGGCACTACCGGCTCAGGGGCTATGCCTCAACCTCAGGGGGCTGCTCGCCTACTGGGTATATATCTTTCCATACGGTGGGGTCGAATTCTGGTTCTACCCTCCCACTATCGGGTATGTCCAGATCCCTATTGAAATCCCATACAACTGGTTGGTAGTGGGTTGGGTTGTTCTGGAGCCATGACTGGAGGGGTAGGGGATCTAGGTATTTCTTCTTCCATCCAGTTTGGGTCCTCTTCTGGGTCTTCCTCCTCCTCAGATTCTTCCACATTATTTTCTCCTCCCTCATTGTTTCCTTCATTCCCTTCATTTCCTCAAACTGGGGCATTAATCAGGTGTACTCCCCCGTTTCCTACTTGTGGAGCTGGAGCTCCTCCTAGGAATGGGATAAGATCGAGGTATCTAGCTTGCCACACAAAATGATTTCTGATATCTGCCAATTCCAATCCCTATGATCATCCAGGTCATCACGGGCATGTACATAAAGTGGTCCTATACCATGCCAATTCCCAAAGTCTGGGTGGGTGGGACTTCCTTCATTCTTAAGAATAAATGTGGCTTCTCTTAACATGGGTTCTCCCGCATATTCTACCATCACCCTCTCTAGGGTATAAATAGTCTCCATGATTGTCCATCTTCTTCTCCTTATTGGATCATATCTTAACTGATCTATCACAGATATCCATCTTGTGTATCTAAGGCCCTCTTTCCATAGCTTATACATCTCTTTTATTGTCCTAGGTCGCTGGACCAATGCAAAGTCTTCACATAAAACTCTTAACCGAAGCCGGTATTCCACCATGGTTTCATCTAGTCTTTTGGTGAAGTTCCTAGCTCTTTCTCGGGTTTCACCCAAGGAAACCTACAAAAGAAAACTATTAATTAGCCTAGCTTTTAACTCCAATTTTATCCTAGTTACTTAGTTCTAGGTTCGATTTTAACTCTATTGTCATGCCTAATAACCTAGTGCTCTGATACCACTTAAACTGTCACGCCCCATAGGGTACCCTAAACGTAACAGTCCGCCACATGCCATATAAGATTCCCGAATTACCACCTTAGTCTTTCGAGAGTCTCATATAGATGTAAGGCGTACCTTTACACAATAGAGTACAAGTCCGAATGGAGATAAAAGCTTAATTTGGCATGCATGGGCAATAGGATAAAATTCATGAACATAATAAATGTTATAAAATTCTAAGGGGCATTCCCCCGCAAAAGAATATTTAACGGTCCATTACAGTCATCCAAGTCTTAGAAGTTTTCTATGGAAGTCTAATACAAAAATTATAACTTCTAGGGAAAACTCCTAGCTTCAGTACCTGTTCGGCCGGGTCTCTTCGCCTAAGCCATAAATGAGTAAGCTGCAAAAGGAACGGACTGTAGGGACGTAAGCTAACTAGCTTAGTGAGTGTAATCTCCCACAAAAACATTTATGTCACAACAATTCAAGAAAGTTATTAATCAAGCAAGTGTATGCATCAAACACATGAGTTCAACATACATATGACCAACCGGAAATCATATGTGGATGGAATTGCGCCCTCCATCCCGGGTTAGCAGATTAACGAATCCTGCGGTACTAACATCCCGTTTATGGCTCACGGCTAACCTACGATTATTCGATGTCGTTTATGGTTCACGACTAACCTACGATTATTCGATGTCGTTTATGGTTCACGACTAACCTACGATTATTCGATGTCGTTTATGGTTCATGACTAACCTACGATTATTCGATGTCCGTTTATGGTTCACGACTAACCTACGATTATTCGATGTCGTTTATGGTTCACGACTAACCTACAAATGCTCATGCTCCATCCCCTTGTGATATGCACATGTCAATTTAGCATTAGTCCAAGTAGTTGATTAAGCCAATTTACTTAGGCGATCAATCAATTTATCAGACAATCCATCACAGCTAACTATACAATCAAAGTTTATCACCCGGTTTCGATAGTCTTAATTCAAGTTCTCACATCATCATCAACATATAATATCCCATTTTTTCCCATCATGCATATTCATTTTTGTTTGACCTACATTCTAGTGCACTAATTTACAAGCACATACAATAAATGAATTGGGAAGAAAAACTCACTCCGCCACCGGTACTCCGGTTTTCTAGTAATAATAATCCGGAGGTAACTCGTCACCGTCCACGGGTTCACCTATTCATATAAGAAATTACCCTAATAAGTATTCTATCAACTTAGGACACTAAACTCTAAGAAAACTTAATGAAATCGGAATTCGCGTCATTTCCGAAGTTCCGTTTTAAAATGGCCATAACTTGGTCGTTTTAAGTCGGAATTTCGAAATTTATATACCGATTCCTATCTACTTCGAAAGAGCTTTCCAAATATGAATTTTAAATCAAGTTTTGAAAATATCTAAGCCTCGGAATGGAGGGATCAGATCTGTACAGCGGGTTCCTTGATTCCAAAAATGCGGTTTTCATGAATGCATTTGAGATTCCTAAGTGTAATATGATGCTAAATGCAATGGAAATGATTTTCCCTATCATGAATGTCATGATGTGAACCTTAAGGAGTCTATGTTCTTATAACTTTTAGATTTAACGATTTTTAGAAAACAAACTTTCCTTAGAAACCATTCCTCTCAATATTTAGTAAATGAGTTTACTACATTTGACCACATCTACATTTTACATGGATTTCCTTTAGAAAAACTCTTCTTTATTTAAAGAAATTTTGATCCTTATATTAGTTATATCCTAAGACCTTTATTTCTTTAATAAAATCTACATTTATAAACTTTCAAGTGGGTCTTTTACTATGGGGTTTCCAAAAATCCGAATTTACAAAAGTTCATTTTCAAGTTGATTCCTTTAGGAAAAATATATTTTGTACTTGAAACTTTAAGTATCTATTATACCTATATCCTAAGGACTTCATTTATTTAAGAAAATATCATTTTTGAAGTTGGAAAAATAGTGTTTTCTAACCCTACATCCATTATTACGAATTTGGTTTTCATAACTTTTAACTTAAAACTCCTATGGACTTCATTTCTTGTTTCCAACATTTTCTTTGGTAAAAACTACTTTAGACTCATGAAAAACACTACTAAACATTATCTATTACCCATAGGCTTTATTTCTCTTATAAAATATAAGTTTAGAAGTTGTTAAAAGTGTTTTTGACCTTGGTTTTCAAAGTCATCCGAATTTCCAAAAGTCTTTTTCTTGTAAAGTACTTTCCTTTTTGACTTCATGGACCCATGTATATATAGATCTATACACTAGAAAAGTCATTTACTAAAGACAAAAGTGTTAAAGACTATTTATGCACATAGGAACAAAATAAGAATGAAACTATAAATGCCTACATGATCATGAGTATCAAGATGATGGATCTACTTTATCAAAAGCTTAAATGAGTTTTAAAAACATAAAAACCATATTTTTATAAAAGATCCTTTGTTTAAAAGACTTTTTGATGGATAAAAGTAAAGCTTTTGGTATGGAAACTCCTTTAAAAGATAGATTTACTTTGTAATGGTTCGGGATTTTTGTGTTGTTATCTCATTGTTCCTACTACAAGATCATGGGAACATGGAGTTGAGATAACCAAAAATCACTTAGCCATAACAAAGTTTCATGAGTTGGAAGTAGTGGAGCATAACTTACTTGAAGTGGATGGAAGAATAGAAGAGAAAAATAAGAAGTTGTGTGGATGTGTGAGGGGGCTTCAAGTTTCGGCCAAAGGGGGAGAAAGAGAGGATTGAGGAGCTTTTTTCACACTTTGCAACTTTTGGAAAGTGGAGAATGAAAGAATGAGGAGAGAGAGAGAAAAGTTAGTTTATATAGTAAGTGAATTAGGTTAAATGGATAGGAAAAGAAATAAAAAAAAAAAAATCAAATGGGCATGGATGGGGGGGCATGTGCGCCGGTTTTGGAGTTAAAAGGGGGGAGAAATTTGCTTTGTTTCATCATGATTTAACTTTGATTTGATTTGTATCACTTGTCAAAATTAAAGTGAAGTTGAAAGGATTAAAGTGTGGAAGAATGGAAGAGATGTGATTGATGGTAAGAGTTAGATTTGTAGGGTAGGCTAATAGGTAAACTAGGTAGTACTTTATGAATAGTAATGAATAGTTGACAAGACAATTTAATTTCCGGTAGTAATGAAATACGAATAAAAAGGCTATAACTGTATTTTTCATAAACCGAAAAATTATGAAAAATATATTTTTGAAATCCTTATTTTATTTCGGTTCTAATGAGTACTCATAAGAATATTTTTGAAATTCTAGTTCCGGGGCACGTTTTTCTATAATGGGTCTCGGGATGACCCGGAATTGAATTTTTCTTAAAATCGGATATTTTCTTAGTTTGAAATATATTCAAGAACTATAATCAAAATTAAATCTTCTTAGAAAAGTTTATTAACTGGAAACCGAGGAAAAGCCGGAATTAGGGTTCCTAGTTCTCACTCCAGACTTGAGCTATTCCGGTTTAGGGTTTTGGATTTCCGGTTCTAGGGTTATCTTAGCTACTTGAAAAACCGGGGTTTACAGTCATGACATGTGATTAAATTGGTACTTTGTAAATGTGTAACTTAGCAACAAGAAATCATATTTCAAAATCTTTAAAGTTATTTTATAAAACATAATTTTACCTATTTGTGACATAAATCCTAAGTGTATTTCCCTTTTAAAGAATTTCCTAAACAAAACTTTAATCCATAGTTTTTGTAAATATGAAACTCAATTTAGAAAATCATGGTTTTATGTTTTTTTTTTTTTTTGAGTTCATGAATACTTTATTTTCATATCAATCTTCTTGTAACTAATTATTTTCTAAAACATGAATTTTTATGTGGTTGTGAGGAAAAATTATTCTAAGTTATATAACAAAAAAGTGTTTTAAGTTTTAGTATATGAGAAAAATTAAGTGAATGACTTCTTCTAAACTTTTATACTCATAATATTTCCTTCTTAATTTGTAATTTTTCAACACACGAACCTTTAGAGGGTTTTTTAAAGAAAAAAAAAATTTTAGTTGCTATAAGCAGGTGTTTACTTATTATAACTATTATTCATATTTTCTTAACTTCTAAAAAAAATGGATTTATTGTTTTTTTAAAACCTGGTTCCTTAAATTGTATATTGATTTTATTTCTAAGTGAATTTTAACTAGTGAGTTGATTTTAACTTGACTTGAAAAATTTGATTTGTTCGTAGTGCTTATTAAAGTGATGGTAATAATCTCGTAAATAAGTTTTTTAAAAAAGTTTGTATAAGAAAGAATTATCAACATTGGGGTTTAAATAATACATTTTATCTTAGTAGTTTGAAAAGAGAGTGTGTAATGAAACTACTTAGTTAAATCTTGAAAAAGTTTATAATATCAACACCTAAAAATTTATGATGAACTTGTCCAAATTTTTGAAAAGAATTTTTGTTGAAACATAATTGTAAGTCTTAATGGAATTGTTTCCTAAGTGACAAAAATCAT
Organism: Combretum micranthum; assembly: GCA_024138025.1. Taxonomy (NCBI): domain Eukaryota; kingdom Viridiplantae; phylum Streptophyta; class Magnoliopsida; order Myrtales; family Combretaceae; genus Combretum; species Combretum micranthum. The sequence continues at coordinate 139,253 of JAMXBD010001924.1, forward strand.
CTTACTATAAAGAGTTTAGCTTTACTTTCTTTATTAAAGAATAGCTCCTTTTTATTTTATCAAGACAACAACAATATGGTCATGCAAGAATATGAACTTATAGCTAAGTAAAATAATGCATACGAAAGATAAAAGACATAAAAATAAAATAAGCACATAATAAAAGTCAAGTATTGGGAAGTCTTTGCTTGTATCAAAGCTTTTTAAACTTACACATGGGTAAGTCTTTAAGAAAAAAAAAATAAGAAAAAGAAAAGAAAGAAAAGGAAAATTGTTTTGATTTGATATGGACAAGTCTAAGATTAGAAAGACTAGTCTTAATAAAATTACATGAAATAAATAAATAAATTGCAAGAAATATAATAGCATGGATAAATAAAGTTATGTTAGTGAGGTTATAGGCTCTAAGAATATATATATATATATATATATACACATACATAGCAACATATAAAGGTTAGGTTAGGAGTATTAATAAAACATCATAGTATAACAATAATAACAATAATAATACTTGAACATGTTAGACAAGTCATGAACATATTGTTGCCTCCATAATACCTATGGGTTTAGAAAACACAAAATATGGTCATGTTCTGCTAACATGAATATGAAGATGATTTTAGGAGTTTTTACCTAAGATTAATGGAGGATTTGAAAGTAGAAGAAACAATTGGGTAGTGTGTTAAATATTTTCCTTAAAGATAAGTGGAAGGTAGAGAGCGTTCAAGAGAGAATTTTTAGAGAGGAAAGTTGAGAAAAAATTTGGTAGAGTTTTAGTATGTGTAATATGATGTGTGAAAGAAATGGAGGAGAGAGAGATGATATTTAACAGAATTATGGAGAAAATTAGATGTAATTAAATAAAATGAAAAAGAAAACAATAGATGTTAGTGGAGAAAGGGGGTGCTAGTTTTGGATGTAAGAGAGGGAGAGAGTTGATTGATTTGTAATTTTTGTAATGAAAATAATAATATGTAAAATATGAAAGATATAAAGTAGTATTGAAAATGAAAATTGTAAGAAGTTAATATATAGGTTATAAAATAGGTAGTGAGAAAACGCAAAGATGATGAATAGTAATAAATAGTAGAAATTGTATAATGCATAGTAAACAAGACAAATAAATTATCGATTTTAAGGAAAATACACATAAATACGCTATATTTGATAATTTTAGTTCCGAAAAATACTAAAACTGATTTTTGGAATCCATATAATTACGAGTTTAACGATGTTATTAGAATATTTTTTATCGCTTCATGCACTAGGACACTGTTTTCGAAATCTATTTCCGTTCGGGTTCGAAACAAAAGCATTTTCGACAAATTTGATCTTTTTAGGTTGTATCATACTATTAGGGCTACAATCTATGATTATCTCATTTTTATTGTATTGGTGTTTCAAGCATAGGATTGCAGATCTAGTCTCATCAGGGTTGTTTTTGACTTAGTTGATTTTTAAAGATCTGGTTTTTAATTTTGGCTTTAAGATTTACTCGTAAGATCATAAAATTTTGGGGTTTATGACCATTTTATATTTTTGGTTCAAAATTTAAGTTTTACTTTTATTTTTATAATTTATTCAATATTTTACCGTTCTCAGGATTGTTTAATCGAGTCTAGGGTTGCATGATGACTTAGTTTGACTTTCAATAATAATTTAGATTTTTAATTTCAAAATTAACCAAAAGGTTTAAGGTTTTAAAATTTTGTTGTTGAATATTATTTGGATATTCCATCTCGATTTATGTGTTAAGGATTAGATAAATGAATTGTTTCACATTTAGGTTTTGAATCGAACGATTATTGAATTTCTATTATGTTTTTAAGGGTTCTCTTTTTCTTAAGGTCACGGAATTTCATATTTGATATTGGTTAGAGTTTTGTTTTAACTTGGGTTGATTTTTAGGGTTTTAGTTTTCGACATTTAACTCTAGGATTGTTTTTTAATAGTGTTGAAAAATCAGGGGTCTACAAAAACTTATTACACAACAAACATACACACGTACAAATTTTTCAATAAAGTTTCTACCGTCTTTATAACGAATACTAAGAACTACATAAGTTTTCAAAGTTAAGATAAATTCAACTCAGTATATTATAAGCCCACTTAGATAAATAAAATTTGTCAAGAAAAGTAAGTTTTAAAGATGTTAAACTTAATTATGAAGGAGTAGAAGAATATAAACATGAAGAGGAAATATACATGTAACACAACTTAACACACCAGAGATCACCGACGACTTAAGAAAATTTTGCAAACTTCATTTTCAACCACTAGAAACAAAAATTAGTAGATATCTTAAAGAAACCAAATTTTATAAAAAAATTAATTTATCCTTGAAAAAGTTAGGTGTAATCCCCTAATTTTACGTAACTTAATTTCAACAAATACTAAAACTGTAATATAAAATTATAAAGAATATTAGAATAAGTAGTAAAAATCACTTCAAATTTTTCTCGATTTAAAAATGTTATAGTGTGAATGAATTTGATGGGAAGATTAGAATCTTTACCAATGAAGACTTCGAACTACAAACTGTAACTTCTATGATCTCAAATAATTTATAAAACGACGATAAACCAATCGTTAGTATAAATTACTGAATCCTTTTTCCTTAAGTTCAATACTTAGGAAATAAATTTTACATTTATTAAATAATGAATAATAGTATTCAAAACTATTTTCAACCTGTTAATAATATGAAGTAGCACTAGAAAAATTATGTTGTTATAAATAACTCATATACGTAAAACATAATATTTGGTAAAATGATCAATAGCCCAACAAGAAATCATAGTTAACCTTAATTTTAAATCACAATAATAGACGATTAACTTTTAGAACCTACAAGATATAAAATTATAGACTAAAGACAAATTACTAGAGTTACAAAAGGTACGATAAGATAAAAAATAGATTGATATATAAAAATCTAGATCTTAAATAAATATTTAAATCTCACTAATATTCTAATTAAAAGATTTAGAAATTTTAGAAATTAAAATCCTGAATTGTCAACGTAACCTTTAATAATTTTCATAACTAGAAAATGAACAAATTGGCAAATGTGAAACTAATATCAAATATATGATTCAACAAAATCTTAGAATAGATCTATAAATAGTAATAAAACCCAAATAAAAATTTCTGTGACTTTAATAGATACAAAAAATGAGATTTCGTATCTAGAACTGATAATTCAAGATATAATTAGAAGTATCTCTAAGTTTAAAATTGATAAGATAAAATCTAATAACAAAACTTAGTATTATAAAACAATAATCCAAAGAGGAACTATGAGGATTATAAATACGCGGTAGATACTAATATAAACCAATAAATATAAGTCTAGATCTCAAATAAAAAATTTCAAAAATCCACTATTATACTTGTTAGGAATTCTGAATACATTAAAATTTAGTTCCTAATTCAATTTATTGAACTTGAAAAATTTAATCACGTAAGTTAAAATACTAAAAATAATTAATCATGTAAACATTAAACTAAATTTGAATATAAAACAATCTAGAATTTATTTTGGAACTTAGAAATTTTACTCCGATAAAACTCTTATATAACCGATAAAAGTATAGTGTTATAAATTAGTGTTGGTTAAATTATTTTAGTTAACTATTCATTAGATGATGACAATAATAATAATAATAAAAGAAATGGAAATCGACGAGCAAAGCAAATCACGTGGAAACAGAGGAAATGGGATGCTGAATTTTTTACGGTAAACATGAGAACTTCGGCTGTAGATCACTTGATTTACGTCCCCCAAATTGCAGCATTTGAAGCTCTACGTACAATAAATAGCCAACGGAGGAAGAATCGGCTGCTGTAAACCCCGAAGTTTTGAATTCAAATTAAAGCTTAACCCTAATTAGAAGTCAACCAGATTTCTAAAGTCAACAAAACCCTAGTTTATCAAACGCTTAAGTCCGGTAATCCTGTTTATGAAACCCTAAGAGAGTGAGAAAGAGTTTAGTGAGTAGAATAGTTCGTAATTATCCAAGGAAGGTTAAAAAGATCAGTTAGTAAAACCGCAACTCGTTTTGAACCCGATCGGATACAGTTCTTGAAAAACGTGTCCCGGAGCACGAAATAGCAAAAATATTCCGAATATACCGTTAGACTCGTAGAAATATAAAATTTTCAAAAAATATCAATTTCATAATTTTTCGATAGCTAAAAATATCAGATATCGATTTATACGCGTATTTTCTTACTTTCGGTACTTAAACTGTCATGTCTACTTTACATTACACTATTTACTACTACTCTATAGTATTTATCTATCTCTCTTTTTCTTACAACCTACTCTTACAATCCATACTCTATTTCTTACACATTTTCATTTCCAATAGGACTTCAATATTTCATATCTTACTTTTAATTAACAAAATACAAAAAAATAAAATTTCTCTTCCCATTTACTCCTAAAGTAGCGGCCGGCCACCCCTCTTCTTCTTCCCATTTGTTTTATTTCAATTTATTTAATTTACAAATTATCTCCCACATTTTCCTATAAATACCCCCTTATACTTCCACTTCTTTCACACCTCTTCAACTAAAGTTACTCTACCAAAAATTCTCAAAGAATTTCCTCTCAAGAAGCTGTCTCAAGTTTAGTTCTTTTAGGTAAATTTTCTTAGACTTCCATATGTTCATTTACTTAGTATGAGCTTAGTGTGTGTTTTTAAACCATGAAGGTTAAGGAAAGCAACAATAGGTTCATACTTTGTTTTTGTTCATAATCTAATTTTCTTTATGTTGTTTTTATATTTATAACTATCTAATATATCTATGTAGCTATATATATCATTTAGAGCATATAAGCTGATTTGTTTTTCAATTTATTTACCTTCCATGCAATTTATTTACTTCCTTGCAAATTATTTACTTTCATATTGTTTTTAAGACTAGTTTTTCTAGTCTTAGACTTGTCCTCATCAAGTCAAAACATTTTCTTTTTTTTTTTTTTTTTGGGACTAGTCTTTTTTAGTCTTGGGATACCTTGATGAAGCTAAAGTTCCAATACTTGATTTATTTTCTTATTAGCTTATTCTTTCAAGTTATTATGTTTCTTTATGTTTTCATAACTTTATGATTCATATTTATGCATGAACATAATGATTCTTGTCTCAATAAAAATAAATAAGGAAAGGTTTTCTTAAAATAAAGGTTCCTTTCTAGAAATAAAAGTAGGAAGTAAACTTTTCTAAAACTAAGAAGTCATCTTAACAAACTTATAGGAGTTCATAAGAAATTTTTAAACATACATAACATAGAAAGGCCTTTTTGAAGTAAACAAAGATTTTACAACAACTTCACTTTTTCTTCAAATGGTAGAAATTCTTTTCATTAAAATAGAACTTTTCATTAAAATAGAATGATCTCAAGAAACCAAGAAATTATTTCTCTAAATATAGAAGTGTTATTACTTTCAAAAGTGTTGGAAACTAAGCTTAGGAAATAAAATCATTCCTTAGGAATTTAAAGAGATTACGGAAATAAAATTTAGGAAAAGAAAAATACTCATTTGAAATAACTTAAGATATTTTCAAAGAGGAATATTTCAAAAGTTCTCACTTTCCAAAAATATTTAAAGACTTTATTTTTATTTGAGACAACTTCATTAAACTTCACACATTCGATATGAGTCAATAAATATATGTATATCCATTCCAAAGATTTTACAGCTATTATATTACTTATCTCTTCAAAATGAGCTTTGGATAAAAGAAGGAAAACAAGTTTATAAAAATTCGTGGTGAATCTGTCCGCCACTTTTTCGGAACCTAAATGACTTAGTTTGATGAAATAAGTTTAGAAATAGATAGATCCTTTCGAATAGGTAGAAAATGGTATATTATATGCGAAATTTCGAGTTAAAATGAGTAAGTTATGGCCATTTTAAGTTGGAATTTCCTCTTAAACGATTTTACCACGATTTTAAGAAAAGTTTAGAATCTTCAAAGAATAGAAATTTCATGAAAGACTCATTTTGGGTATTTCATCTTGTTTAGGTGGAGAGGACCCGAGATCAACTTTTCGGAAGATTACTTTGATTATGATCTACCGACATGGAGTGTGTTAATCCTTTACTAAGTTACATTTCTTTGTTTTGTGCTTGTAAGTAGTAGCACTAGCAATTAAGAAAAAAAATAAATGAATAATTGTTGTGTGACTTGGGATTATGATTGATTGAATATATGTTAAGAATATCGAAAGAAGATTTGATAAATAAATTGTGATTCTTGTATTGATATGATGAAAATTGTGTTGATCGCCTTCAACATGAACTAAACATTATTTGGTTAATATATATTGAAATCAATTCATGCATATCATGCTTGTGAGTCACATTTGTTTTTACTACTATTCTTCGTGTGGGGAAACGAGGAAATGGTAGTGGTGGCTGGTAGGAGCCGGAAGTCTATATGGGCTTGTAGGAGCTGAAAAGTCTGAGGGCGAGCAGGAGCCGGTAAGTCTGCAAATATTGATGGCCGTATGGGCCTGTAACCTCCCAACCCTCGACATGAAGGGCGTAAAATCCATGCTACACTTGATTTCCGGTTAATCATGTGTATTTTGTTTGTTCATATGATTGGTGCATTCTCATATGCTTGATTAAACACTTGTTTGCTATATGGAAATGTCTTGTAGATGGAATTATCTCACTAAGCTAGTTTTGCTTATACCGTATAGCTTTTTGTTACAATACGATTACCTTTGGTTGGCCCCAAGGAGCCCCGTATGCCAGGTTGAGTTTAAGCTACTAGAAGTTTTTGGGAGAAGCTATATGTATTTTTGTTTTGAACATAGGTTTTAGGAAAATCTCTATAGGAGGCTTGTGTTATAGTAGCTATTATTGTAAACACTTGAAAATTTCATAATTCTTAAAAATAATCCTAGAAGTCTAATATCAAAAATTTAAATCCCGAAAATCGACTTAAGATAAAAAGCAAATTCTAGAGCGAGTCAAAACCGGAAACGAAACCTAAAAATCGAATCAAGTTAAAACTTAATTCCAATAAGATAAAAAACGAGTTTTCTCAATCTTGAGAAAATGAGAACCCTTGAAACAAAATATAAAGTCCAACTACCGGTTTAATCAAACTCTGTACGCCAATCAAATTATCTACCCAATTCTAAAACGCAAATCAAAATGATAGATCCAAATACCGCTTAACAACGAAATGATAAATCCAAATTCTTCGGTAAAATTTTAGAATCATAATTTTCAATATTCACCAAAAGTTAAACTGAGTCAACTCATAACCCTAGACTTGGTTTAAACGATCCCGAGAACTAAAAACTATTAAATAATCACAAATAAATAAGATAAACCATAGATGTCAAGCTAAAAATATAAAACGATCAAAACTCGAAAATTATACAATCTTACAAATATCTCGACGAAACTAGAAGTCAAACCGGAACCCTAAAGTCAACAAAGCCTATAACGAACCCTAGTGTTTAAGATCCGGCAATCCCGCGTTTTTCAAACCCTAGAAAATGAAATTAAGCAATAGCTTAAAATAGTTTGTAATAATATAAGGTAACATAAAAATATCAGATTCGCGAATTTCGAGTGTCCTTTGGACTCAAACGGGACCAGTTTTTGAAAGCGTGTTCAGGAGCTTGGAATATTAAAAATATTCTGTTTATACCAATAGTCTCGTAAAAATATAAGGATTCCAAAAATATCAGTTTTAGAATTTTTCGGTAGCTAAAAATTACAGATATCGCATTATTATGCGTATTTTTATTACTAGCGGTACTTTAATTGTCTAGTCTACTATTCATAGTACTTTCCTACTATTCATTACTATTTCACTATCTCTACTTTTCTTATACCTATTTCTTACTCCTACATACCTATTTTCTTACTTTTATTTCCAATACACCTTATATCAAATCATACCTTACATATTAATTATTTCTTACAAAATTCACTCAAAAATCAACTCACTCTCTCCTCCCCATTCATGGTCGGCGCTACTAGCTTCTCTCTCCCTCTCAATTATTTTTCTTTTTCAATTTATTTTATTATATCTAAAATTCACTCCAAAAATTCTATAAATACCCCTTCCTCCTTCATTCTTTCACACACTCCTTTTACATAACAAAACTCTACCAAATACTCTCTCAAAACCTCTCTCCAACCATTCCCTCTCAAAATACTCTCTACCCATTTCTACTCTTCAAGAAGAAAATCAACACAAAACCCATTCATCTTTTTTCAAACCTTCTATAAAACCTTAGATAAAAATTCTCATATTCACTTATCATGTTCATATAATTTAACATGAGTTTAGTGTATATTTCTTAGACTTATGAGAGTTAAAGAAGCAACAATTTATTCATGTTTGTTTTTGTTCATGTTTCTACTATTTTCTTTATGTTAATATTATGTTTTTATTATTTTTGTTTTAATTTTCTAATCTAACTTATATATAAAGTATTATGTATATATGGATATATATTATTTAGAGCATATAAGCTCATTTGTTATTTATTTACTTTCAAGTTATGCAATTTATTTATTTTCATGTTATTATTAAGACTAGTCTTTCTAGTCATAGACTTGTCCATATCAGTCAAAACAATCTTTGTTTATTTTCTTTAATCTTTCGGACTAGTCCATTCTTAGTCCCGGGATGCCTTGTGAAGCTAAGGCTCCAAACTTGATCGGGATACCTTGAATGAAGCTAAGGTTCCCAATACTTGATATTTATTTTCTTGCTCATTATTTATTTATAGTATTTTCTTATGTTCTTATTACTTTATATGCTCATGATACTTGCATCTATATAATGTTAATGTCTTAACTAATCTAAAATAGAATTTTACTTTACTAAATGAACTCAAAGCTAAATTTGATTATATTATTATCAAAAAATCATGAAGTTAATATCAACAATGTAGAAATAGAGTTTTCTCAACGTTTTTTCTTAAATAACAAAGATAGATTACCAAGGAAACATAAGAAATAAATATTTCTTTGTTATTATGTTAGCCTAAGCTTTAGTAAAATAAGTTATTAATATTAAAAGTTTTTAGAAAAGGCTTAAGATTTAAACTTTTAAACTTCATAATAAAACTAGAAAACAAACTAGTTTTCAAAGTTAAGATAAAAAAAAAAATCAATCATAAAGTTATGAAACCCACTTAGGAAAAATAATGATTTTCAAATTTCTAAAAAGAAGGAACTCATTTTCAAAGAATATAAATAAAGTAAGATTAACAATAATGGATTTTATCAATAAAGATGATTTTTTCAAAAGAAATGAAAGAACAAGTTTTAGAAAGCAAAAGCTTATATTTTAGAAATGAATATAAGAAGACAAGACTCATTTTCTAAAAACATCCTAAATACAAAATTATGAAAAGGTTTTCATCAACTTAAAATACTAGAAAAGATATTTGGTCCAACCAAAAGTCTTAATCTTTTGGTTGTTTCCATTCATTATTAGCCTTAATCTTTTCAGGATCTACTGATATTCCTTTCCCTGAGATAACATGTCCTAGAAAAGATATTTGGTCCAACCAAAAGTCACACTTGGATAATTTGGCATATAGCTTGTGCTCCCTTAAGGTTTGTAATGCCATTCTCAGATGTTCTTTGTGTTGCTCCCGTGTTTTAGAATAGACCAAAATATCATCAATGAAGACAATCACGCATTTATCCAAGAGCGGCTTATACACCCGATTCATCAAGTCCATGAAAGCAGCTGGTGCATTAGTAATCCAAATGGCATGACCATGAACTCATAGTGTCCATACCGAGTTCTAAAAGCGGTCTTTGACACATCCTCTGGTTTTATCCTCAGCTGGTGGTATCCAGATCTCAAATCAATGCGTGAGAATACACTTGCTCCTTGTAGTTGGTCAAAGAGATCGTCAATCCTTGGCAATGGATACTTATTCTTTATAGTGACCTTATTGAGTTCTCGATAGTCAATACACAACCTCATCGATCCATCTTTCTTCTTTACGAATAATACCGGAGCTCCCCAAGGCGAGACACTTGGTCTAACAAATCCTTGGTCAAGCAATTCTTGTAATTGCTTCTTAAGTTCCTTGAGCTCAACAGGTGCCATTCGGTATGGTGCCTTGGATATAGGTTCTTTTTGGCATCAAATCGATCTCAAAATCGATTTCTCGTTTTGGGGGTAACCCAGGCAATTCTTCTGGAAAAACATCAGAGAATTCATTAACGATGGGGATGTCGTCAATGTTGGGTCTTTCCTTATCCTCCTCCGTACTTCCCACATAACTTTCAACTCCTTCCTCAACCTCTTCAATTACCTCGAACGAACTTAACTCCAAACTTTTAGAAGTTGCGGATTCTCCCAAAAATGTAGCTTTCTTCCCGTCTTGTCCCATGAATTCCACCTTTTTATTTCTACAATCTACCTTTGCTTCCACCATGGACAACCAACTCATTCCGAGAATCACTTCGTACTTGCTAATTTCTATTACTATAAGATCGGTAGTTGCTTCATGGCCTTGTATCTTCATGGGGCAATTCCTTATTACTTCTTTGGTAGTCACCACACTACCGGTGGGGGTTTTTATACGAAAACTTGTTGTGTTGTGGTGATAGGTAAACCGGTCTTCAAGGCTACACTAGTGGCAACAAAGGAATGTGTTGCACCGGTATCGAAGAGGGTATAAGCGGTTAGGTCCCCTATTTGTATGGTTCCTGCGTTCAAGACGCGCGTGTTACTATTCTTATTGTCCTTAAAGGTTCCTAGATATCTATTATTTCCAACATACATCATAACTTTATACTCAACAGATATCAAAACAGACATATATTTTAAAGGTTGAGGCTAACCTGTAACCAAGCTATAGTCATACTCCTCTCCATGGTCCAGGGCAGCCAACTCTACTCCTTCTTCGGCATCCTCCTCGCAGACCCATTGCCCTTCAAGGTTGTAAATTCTCAGCCCATGCATAGATGATGCCGAGCGACTTCCGCTTCCATTCCCACTCCTTGTCGGGGCAAGTCCTCCTGAGATCCAACAGGTCGGTTTGCTGTGAGATTCCTTTGGGGACACTCGTTAGCAAAATGTCCCAATTGCTTGCATACGAAACAAGTCGTAGAAGCTTTCTTTGGGCAATCCGGAATCTTATGGCTCGGGTCACCACAGAAATAACACTTGTTCTGGAGAAGGGGGCATCTCTTGGATAGTGCCCCTTTGCATTTCCAACAACTTACTGCTGCCTTGGAATTATCCTTTGTCCACGAAATTTCCCTTAAAGTTGCTAATTGGTTTAAACCTCTTAGAAGGGAAATTGGAGCTGTTCCTGGTTGAAATTTCCTTCCAAACACATGCACTTTCTTCTCAGAAGTCCCAGCTTTCCTTTTCTTGGCCCCTTCAACAATTCTTGCTCTTTCAACCAATTCTCTGAAGGTGCGATGTCAAACTCTTCTAACCGCATCCTTAAGTCCTCATCTAACCCATTCAGGAACACTTGTCGTTTCAGCTCCTCACTATACTTATAAGAATCCGGAGCATACTGCAGGAGTCGGCTGAATTCCGTCTCATATTGTTCTATGGATTTTCCTTTCTGGGATATGTGCAAGAAATCCGCACTATACCTTACTCTTAAACTTCCAGGGAAATAATTTTCCAGAAACTCATTCCGAAACATATCCCAGGTGATAGGTGGCGGCAATTCCCTACTCTTGGACTCCCACCAGAGCGGGCATTAAACCTCAACATATAAGTACCATAGCTTATTCGAAGATGATGAGGAACTTCATAGGCGGCAAAAGATCGTTCTACTCGCGAGCCAATCTTCGCTTCATCTGGTTTCCCAAAAGCTCCGTCAAAGTAACGGTTACTTTTGATAAAATCTGGGAGTGAAGTTCTGTATGGTCGAGGTGGTGGCGGAGGCGGCAGGGTGCTGTATGTGATTGAGCATCAGGTGCTGCTGGTCCATGTACAGATGCTTGGGGTGCTTGCTGGGGTGGTGCTTGTGCTGGTGCCGGAGGTGGCATATTCCTCTGTTGTTGTTGAACTAACACATTAAGAAGCTGTGTTAATTGACCCAGAGTGGCTTGGAGATTGCCTTGCTGGTCTGGGGCAGGAGCCACAGGGGGCACTTCTGGTTGGTTAACTTCTTCAGGCGGGTTATTCGATGCCTGCCTCATCCTTGGTCGTCCCCTTCTAGGTCGGCTGTTTTAATCGTTTACGTAAATACTAGATTATTAAGTCTTTTACATACTAAGTTACGGAAATTGCGGAATTTTCAAAGAATAACATGTAAAGGGAAATATCACACAAGAGAAGTTTAAGCAACTAAATCAAGAGATGAAATTTGTTTAAACCAAAATATTTAATTAAAAAGCATAGAAGGGAATAAAATCTTATAAAGAAATCAAGGTTTACAAAAGAAATTCAAAATACAACAAATATTAAACACTTTTTCGAAAACATAAATTAAACTACTAATCGATCCTATATCCTAAGTCGATCTGGTTACAAAATTCTTGTTGGACACATGGGATTGCTCATGTGGATCCTTCCTTCTTTCTTTGATCTTTTCTTCCTGGTGGGGAGTTGCATTACGGTGGTTGGGTCTAGAAGTCGTCCTTAGCCATCTTAGTTACGAACAGCTTCAAGTTGCTTCGGTCCATCATTCTTTTTCCTTTGCGGGAGGGTTGATTTCTAGACGTGCTTGGCTCCCGTTGATCAAACTTCGTCTGCGCTGCATGCTCCTCATCGGATACTTCCATCACTTCTTTCTCGATCAGGTTTCTTACGCGAGATCGTCTTCGATTCGGGATATTCTCATCAGGCCATTTGAAATCTTGACTGGCTTTACGTTGGTTGGAAATATCCTTATCTCGTCCATGATTGCTGGCTCATCGTGGGCATAGATATATAATCGGCCTATGGAATTCCAAGTTCAAAAATCGGGAAAACTGAACGTCTATCGCTTCGGGAAGTGAACTTAGCTTCTTGGAGCGTAGAGTTGTGGTTGTAATGGCACGTGGGCCGTTCCCTTACCGTAAGGAAACTTCTAAGTTAGTCCAATAGGGCAAACTCCTTACATAGGCTTCTTACTTTTAACCGGTAGTCCACAAGGGTTTCACCATTTCTTAAGTTCAAACATTGGGCCTTAACTCTAACTTCTCCAAGAGTAAACTATAAAGGACAAGGGAGGTCATTAATTCTCCTTTTGAGAATTTCTAAACTTGTCTAATCCTATCTAAGTCCTTTCGTAAACATATCTATCTTTTTCTATTCTAGATTTATTCCTATTACCTTTATTTCTATAAACTTGTTGCTCTGATACCAACTTAAACTGTCACGCCCCGAAGGGTACCCTAAACGTGGCAGTCCGCCACATATAATATCAAGGCTTAAGAATGGCTACCTTAGTCATGCGAAAGCCTTAGTATTATATGTAAGGCGTCTAACACGGTAATAGGAGACGCTTTTGGGAAGCATAGTTTAAGCAAGTAAAGATAAACATACAAGAATCCAGAAATAAAGAATATCATATCATTAATAACCAAAGGTCTATTACATAATTTCTTAGGGGCATACCCCCGCTAATTCCAAGGATCGAGATAAACTTCATAACATCCAAAATACTACATTAAAGATTTCAAAGGAATTCTAATCTAAGTCTTCGAGTAGATTTCCTCCAAAAGCTTCAATATAAAACGTACACGGATACGGGAAGACCTCGGGCACAAAAATAGGTGTTCCTGAGAATACAAATATCTATAGGGGTGTAAGCTTATGGGCTTAGTGAGTAAATCCCAAAATTCATACTCGAAGAAAATTATCAATCAAGTTTATTATTCAAAATATGAAATGCAACAACCACGTGAGCATACAAGACATATGACTTTCCGGAATCATATGTTGAATGAATTACGCCCTTCATTCGGGGTTGGGTATTCAGGCCAATTACAGCCACAACTTTTAAAAACACTTTTATAGATCTTACCGGCTCCTATACGCCATCAAAAACTTGTAGTTATTACAGGCTCCTACTAGCCACCAATTTAAGTAGTTCTTACTGGCTCCTACTCGCCACTTACATGATATACCGGTTATGTCTACCACCACTATTATACACTTGTCCCACCAATTGTATAGTAGTGAATGCAATGTGACTCAACATATGAAGTGCATGAATAATTTCTTTAATTAAAGTCTAGTAGTTACATTTAACTTCTTTCAAGTGATCAACCAATTTCAAACATTCAAGATATTAATGCACATACAACTTTATTATAAACAAATCGAGTTTCGATATACTTAGTATTCTTTCAACATATTATCATACACTTCCTTTTGATTTTTCTTAAATTCTAGTGCAACTAATTTTACAAGCACATCGAGAGTATGAGAAAATTACGGGAATAAACTCACTGGCATGATGACACCTTTCTTGATTGGATGAGTCGTTCGGAATTTCCACTTAATCGTAGTAATCCTCGGATATGAACAATCCTCCTTGTGATTATCTAATCAAAAAGAATACCTAAAATGAGTATTTCATGAAATTCTATTCTTGAAGATTCTAACTTTCTTAAAATCGTGGTAAAATCGTATAAGGGGAAATTCCAACTTAAAATGGCCATAACTTGCTCATTTTAACTCGGAATTTCGCGTATAATATATCGTTTTCTACCTACTGAAAAGATCTACACATTTCTAAGCTTATTTCATAAAACTAAGTCATTTGGGTTCCGAAAAGGTAGCGACCAGATTTGCCACGAATTTACAAACGCTTGTTTTCCTTCTTGTAAACAAAGCTCATTTGAAAAGATAAATATTTCAATTATTTTGTAAACTTTTGAAAGGTATATATATATTTGTAATGACTTATACAAATGTATGAAGTAAATGAAGTTGTCTCAACTTATAAAAAGTAAGGTTTTAAAAGACTTTGAACTTGAGATTCTATTGAATATTTATTTTACTTTTGAAAGATCTTGAGTTATTGAGATGAATATTCTTTTTCTAATTTTAATCTTTCTTTAAATTCTTAAGGTGTGGTTTTATTTTCAAAACTTGGATTCAAAAAGTAATAAAATGACAATTTTTGTTTCTTGTAATGATTCCAAAAGAATATTTCTTGATGAAAGATAAGTTTTCATAAAACCTTTTGTTTATGTAAGAAAAATCATTTCCAAGCATGTTCATGAGTTTTTAGGAAATCTATTTCCTATTCTTATTTAATAAGAACCTTTAGTTTACTTCCTCCTCTATGTTTGTTGAGACAAAAACATTATGTTCATGTATAAATATGAATCATAACTATAGAAATATAAAGGAACATAATAACTTGAAAGCTTAAGTAATAAAGTAAATCAAGTATTGGGACCTTAGCTTCATCAAGGTACCCCGAAACTAAGAAAAGACTAGTCCGAAAAAGGAAAAGAATTGTTTTGACTTGATGAGGACAAGTCTAAGACTAGAATGACTAGTCTTAAAATCAACTTGAAATTAAATAAATTGCAATGAAGTAAATAAATTGCATGAAAGATAAATAAATTGTAAGACAATGAGCTTATATGCTCAAATAATATATATAGTTATATAGATATATTAGATAGTAAAGAACATAAAAGAAACATAAATGAACATAGAGGAATTATGTTTATGAAAAAAACAAAGCATGAACCTAATGTTGCTTTCTTAACCTTCATGGTTTTAGAAAACACACACTAAGCTCATACTAAGTAGATGAACATGAAGAATTCTTGAGAAATTTCTTACCTAAAGGAAGCTAAACTAAGGAGACTTCTTGAGAGAATTCTTGAGAGAAATTGGAGAGAAATTTTTGTAGAGTAACTTAGAGAAGAAGAGGTGTGAAAGAAGTGAAGGTATGAAGGGGTATTTATAGAAAATGTGGGAGATAATTTGTGTTAATTAAATAAATGAAAACAATAAATGGATGCATGAATGGGGTGTGGCCGGCGCTATTTAGGTGTATTGGGAGGGGAGAAGTTTATTTTTTTGTTATTTTGTTAATTAAAAGTAAGAAATGAGAGATGTGAAATTGTATTGGAAATGAAAAAGTGTAAGAGATAGGTGTATGGTTTGTCAGAGTAGGTTGTAAGAAAAGTAGAGAGATAGATGAATAGTGCAGAATAGTAGAAAATAGTGATGTAAAAGTAGACATGACAATTTAATACTGGTAGTAAGAAAATACGCATATAAAAGCAATATCTGATATTTTAGCTATCGAAAAATTATGAAATTGATATTTTTGGAAATCTTATATTTTTATGAGTCTAACGGTATATTCGGAATATTTTTCCTATTCCGGGCTTCCGGACACATTTTCAAGAACTATGTCCGATCGGTTCAAAGGACACTCGAATTTTGAAAACAGATGTTTTTATAAACCTATAAACTATTACGAACTATTATAGCTAATTTTTCCAACTTTGTTTTCTAGGGCTTGAGAAAACGCAATGCCGGACTTAAGCGGTTACGGTAAACTAGGGTTTCGTTGACTCGGGGAAATCCGATTGACTTCCGATTAGGGTTTAAACTATAATTTGGATTCAAAAATTTCGGGGATTTACAATAAAACAATCAAAACTCGAAAATTATACGATCTTAAGAACATCTCGACGAAACCGGAAATCAAACCAGGAACCTTAAGGTTAACGAAGTCTATAACGAACCCTAGTGTTTAAGATCCGACAATCCCACGTTTTCAAACCCTAAAAAATGAAATTAAGCCAATAGCTTAAAATAGTTCGTAATAATATAGGGTAACATAAAAATATCAGATTCGCGAATTTCGAGTGTCCTTTGGACTCAAACGGACCAGCTCTCGAAACCGTGTCCCGGAGCTTGGAATATTAAAAATATTCTATTTATACCAATAGACTTGTAAAAATATAAGAATTTCAAAAAATATCAGTTTTAGAATTTTTTGGTAGCTAAAAATTACAGATATTGCCTTATTACGAGTATTTTTATTATTACTGGTTCTTTAATTGTCTAGTCTACTATTCATAGTACTTTTCTACTATTCCTTACTATTCACCTATCTCTACTTTTTCTTACACCTATTTCTTACACATACATATCTATTTTCTACTTTTTATATTTCCAATACAACTTTAATCACATCAAACTTTACACATTACTTCTTTTATTACAAAATAAACTCAAATAAATCAATTTCTCCCTCTTCAATGCACAAAACCGGTGCCTTCCCCTCCTACTTGCAACCATTTATTTTTCTTTTTCAAATTATTTAATTACACCAAAAATTCACTCCAAAAACTCTATAAATACCACCTCTCCCCTTCTCATTTCTTCACACCATTCCAAAGCAAAGAAATTATGCTAAAATCCTCTCCAAAACTCCTTTCTATAATCTTACAAGAACTTACTTCTCCTAAAACCCATTTAGGAAAAAAAAATGATTTTCAAATTCCTAAAAGAGAAACTAATTTCAAAGAATATAAATAAGATTAGAAACAAATGATTTTATCAATAAAAATAATCCTTTTCAAAAGAAATGAAAGAACAAGTTTTAGAAAGCAAAAACTTATATTTCAGAAATGAACATAAGAAGACAAGACTCATTTTCTAAAATTGTCCTAAATACAAAATTATGAAAAAGGGTTTTTCATCAACTTAATATACTTTCGATAAAATTGGTCTTTTATCACTAGGAGTGAAATTTATGAAAAACTAAGGTTAAAAGAAGATTTAATTGTCCATGGAAAAAGAATGAAGAAATAAAATAAGAATATACTCATTTATAACAACCTAGGAAAATATAAGTTTCTTTAAATACTTGAAAAGAAATTTCGAAGTTAAAGTTTAAATGAATTGTTTTATGAAATAAATTGTTGAGACACTACCATTAGGATTTTTGCATACAAAGTGAGCTTCCCTATATATTCAAAAGTGTTTATCGAATATATATTTATATACTTATATTGTTAC
This sequence comes from Combretum micranthum, assembly GCA_024138025.1. Taxonomy (NCBI): domain Eukaryota; kingdom Viridiplantae; phylum Streptophyta; class Magnoliopsida; order Myrtales; family Combretaceae; genus Combretum; species Combretum micranthum. The sequence goes on from JAMXBD010001924.1 coordinate 157,225, forward strand.
AAAAGGATTTTCTTAAAAAAAAAAAAGGAGTTGAGTTAGAAAATGGATTTTTGCAAAAGTTTGGAAAATTCGTTTTAAATCTGTACCTGACGTTTTCGGAACCAAATGACCTTTTATGACAAAGATAACCTTAGAAATAGATAGATCTTTTCGCATAGATAGAAAATGATATATTATATGCGAAATTCCGAGTTAAAATGAGCAAGTTATGGCCATTTTAAGTTGGAATTTCCTCTTATGCGATTTTATCGCGATTTTAAGAAAAGATTAGAATCTCTAAGAATAGAAATTTCATGAAAGACTTATCTCGGGTATTTCTTTTGTCTAGATGACGAAAGATACGAGATTACCCTACCCGAGGAATTACTACGACTAAGAAGATCGCCAAAATGGACGAGTGAGTTATTCCCCCTAAATTTGTTACCTTGCTTGTGCTTGTAAAGTAGTGGCATTAGTATACTAAGAAAAGATAAAATGGATATATTTGGGGAATTTGGGATTATGTAAATGTGATTCTATGTTTAGGTGTGAAATAAGAATTAAGAATATCGCAACTCGAACTGTTTGCTTAAATAATTTTTTTTTACTTACTCGTATGCATGTTTTGTTTGCCAAATTGATTGATCACCCCTAATAAACCTAATAAGGTTTGGCTTAAGAAAACTAAAACGCTCACGCATAGCATCCATCGAGTCACATCTTTTCGGAAGGCTGCTACTCCTATGCATAGAGTTGGATTGACTGTGATCGTGCGGTGCTACGGGCCATGTTCCTTCCTGGAGAATCCAAATCGCTCGGGAAAGCGACTCTAGGTTCGGACCGAGCCAACCGAACGCTGTGGGTGAGGACCTGGGGACTAGCAATAGAAGGTCGAGGACCTTCAACCCCGATTCCCTAACCTTTGATACGGAGGGGTAAATCCGTTCTATATATGGTTTCCGGATAACTATATATATTTGCATAATCATGTGATTGTTGCATTGTATGCATGGCATATGTGTGAATAAATAAATAAACTTGTTTGAGAATATGGTGCGAATGAAAAGGAATATCTCACTAAGCTAGTTGTAGCTTATACCCCTATAGATTTTGTTGAAACAGGTATACCCGTGGCTTAAATCGAGGATCATGATACTAAGGAAGTCATGGAAGGACGTTAAGCTTCTATGAAGGAAATGGAATTATAAGATGAAGTGTTTTGTAAGATCCTTTAAATGTAATGACCTTTATGATTAGTAATGTTTATCTATTTATAGAACAATAGAGGAATATGCCCCTAAGAATTGAAATGTAATATGTTTTTGCTTCATGATAAGTATTCTCTTTGCCTTGTTACTTATTTATTATCAATATAAATTGCGCTACTTCGATGCATTCCCTTGGTTGTGATGTACGCCTTGTACATGATATGGAAGCCTTTGCGTGACTAAGGTATCATTCCAGCTAGTATTATGTACGGCGGACTGCCCACGTTTAGGGTATCCCTCGAGGCGTGACATTATGTGTATATACGTGATTCTATTTATGACTGAAATGAGAATTAAGAATATCGCAACTTCGAACTGTTTGTTAAATATTTTGTTTAATTACTTGTATGCCTGTTTATTGTTTGCTAAATTGATTGATCGTCCCTAATAAACCTTAATAAGGTTTGGCTTAAGAAAAATAAAACGCTCATGCATAGCATCCATCGAGTCACATCTATTTCGGAAGGCTGCTACTCCTACACGTAGAGTTGGATTGGCTGTGATCGTGCGGTGTCACGGGCCATGTTCCTTCCTAGAGAATCCAAATCTTTCAGAAAAGCGACTCTAGGTTCGGAGCCGAGCCAACCGAACGCTGTGGGTGAGGACCTGGGGACTAGCAGTAGAAGGTCGAAGACCTTCAACCCCAATTCCTTAACTTTTGATATGGAAAGGTAAATCCGTTCTATATATGGTTTCCGGATAACTATATATATTTGCGTAATCATGTGATTGTTGCATTGTATGCATAGCATACGTGTGAAAATTTAAATAAACTTGTTTGAAAATATGGTATGAATAAAAAGGAATATCTCACTAAGCTATTTATAGCTTATACCCCTATAGATTTTGTTGAAACAGGTATACCCGCGGCTTAAATTGAGGATCATGACATTAAGGAAGTGATGGAAGGATGTTAAGCTTCTATGAAGGAAATGAAATCATAAGATGAAGTAATTTTTGTAAGATTCTTTATATGTAATATATGATTAGTGATGTATATTTATTTGAAGATAATAGAGGGATATGCCCCTAAGAATTGAAATGTAATATGTATGTTTTATGATAAGTATTCTCTTTGCCTTTCTACTAATTCATCATCAATATAAATTGCGCTACTCCGATTCGTTCCCTTGGTTGTGATGTACGCCTTGTACATGATACGGAAGCCTTTGCGTGACTAAGGTAGTCATTCCTAGGCTTTAGTATTGTGTACGGCGGACTGCCACGTTTAGGGTACCCCTTGGGGCGTGAAAATTATTTTGTTGAAAGACTTCTAAAGCGCGGGAATGCCCCTAGGATGATGTAAGGATATTATTTATGAAAATCTTATGTTTATTTATATAAGTTCTTACTTGCTTTTATTATCTACTTAAATGTAATACCATGTGAGTCTCCTACTATCTTGGAAGCACGCCTTGCATGTGATATCGAAGCTCCTGCATGAGTAAGGTTGTCATTCATTAGCGTTAATATTAATGCGACGGACTGCCACGTTTAGAGTACCCTCCAAGGCGTGACAATGCCCCTTAGATCATGTAAAAGATTAAATCTAGATATAATTGCTATGAATTTACATTCTTATTGTTATGTATGTCTCCTTAAGCTATTTTGATTCAAAGTGTTCCCTATGTGTTGAACGCGAGCCTTGCACCTGGTGTTTGAACTCATAGAGTGACTTAAGTTGTCATACTTGAGTTTAGATATCGAGTGTGGCGGACTGTCGCGTTTAGGGTACCCTTTGGGGCGTGACAATCTAATTCTAATTTAATATCTAAAATTTTTGAAAACTTTTAAGTCTTGAAAAGATTCAAATAGATTTGGTCAGTATGCGAACTTCCATTTTTGAAATTGTTTTTGTGAGGAGTTATGATATTTCTACTATCCATGCCAAATATGCATGCAATATTAACAATTTACTATCATGAATGGTATGTTATGAGCTTCCTATATGCATATTTCATAAAAATATTCTATTAGAGAATACTTTTGGAAACTTCTACTTTACAAGTTATCATGATTACTTAACCTAATAAGTCTAGTTTTGTTCTTGACAAACCACACTTGTTTTAGAGATTTTCCTTAAATAAAAATTATTAATTCTTGCTAAAATTAAGTCTTTATCATATCAATTCCTTAAGGTCTTCATTTTTCAACTAAATCCTTATTTTACACTTTGTAAACAAGTGTTTAAATATTGGCTATTCCTAGATCCGAATTTTGTAAAAATAGTTTTTAAGTGATTTTTTTCAAAAAAAAAAAAAAAAAAACTCATTTGACACTTTAAAATTCAAGGCTCCATTATTTCTATCCCCTAAGGACTTCATTTCCTTAATAAAACTTCCATTTTGAGTTTGAAAAATAGGTGTTTACATATCCTCTTTTCCTAGTTACGAATTTTATGTGACTATCCTAAGATCAAATTTTTTTATCTTGTAAATATTTCTTGTTTAACAAATTTCTCTTAATAGATCTACCATTAACTTATTAAAATCATCTCTTATTGATACCTATTCCATAAGCTCTTCATTTTTTACATAAAAATCATGTTTTGGAGTTGAAAAATAGGTTTTCAAAATACAACTCTTTTTCCATCCGAATTTACAAAAGTTTATTTTGATGAAACAAATTTTGTTCTTGAGCTTTTTGGCTCGTCTTCATAACTATTCTCACTTTTAGAAATAACAAAACATTCCTTTACATAAGACAAAAATTTTTATGACAATTTATTCATCTTAATCATAATAAATGCATGAGTTCTCTAATATCATGTAATAGAATAGATGTTTAGAAGCCAGATCTAAGTGTAATGATCATGTTAGATGCATGAAATGAGGTATACTACTATGATAATAAGGCAGTAGCAAGATTCCTACATGAAATCATCACTATATGAACATACATTATGATCATGACAAAAATATGAGCTTTAAACATAAGATCCACAACTTGTGATGGCTTGATCATCATGTTCTAGTGGTTTCACATCCCGAGCATGAAGCTCATGGGGATTTGTATGAATCCACACATGAATGATCTTGCCATTACATGTTTTGGTAGTGGTAAGGTTTAGATCTATATCTATTAAGCTTTGTAAGCAAGAGGAGTTGAAGAAAAAAAAATGTGTGTCAGTATGTGTGTGTTAGAGAGGGTCACGACAAGGAGGAGAGAAAAGAGAGTGTTTTGTAAAAATTTTTCCAAAAGTGAAATGAAGAAAGAGAAAGGAAAGGCATAAAGGAGTTTATATAGGAAATTGAATTAGGGTTTGTGTGATTAAAATAAAGGAGAAAAATTAAACAATTGAGGGCACAAATGGGGGGTTTATGCCGGCCATGGAGAGGAAGAGGGAGAGAAAATGAGTTTTGTAATTTGTCAAATTTAATTTATGTACTAAAGTGTGATAATTTGTACGGAAAAAGAAAAATGGTAATGAGCGAAGTGTAAGGACGTAAGAGTAGGGGTACGGCTTGTGAGTGTGAGTAGGGTATGGGCTTATACTTGTGAATAGTAATGAATAATAGATTAGATAATTAAATTACCGGTTAGTAAAGAAAATACGATATAAATGCTATAACTGTAATTTTTATAAACCAAAAAATTATAATAAATATATTTTTGAATTCTTTATTAAATTCTAGTCTTAATGAGTATTCCAAAATATTTTTCTAATTTCGGTTCCTAGGGCCGGTTTTTCGGAACGGATCTCGGTTGAATTTGAAACAGATAATTTCCCAAAAATTGATCTTTTTATGTTTCGATATATTCTTTAGAACTATAATCTAGATTGTTTTGATCTAAATAGTTCTACGATTTTATTATCAGTGGAGCCAGACTTAGGGTTTCTAGGTTTCTTTCTAACCCTAGTTATTCCGGTTTAGGGTTTTTATTTTCGATTTGGTTCTCGAAGTTAAGCTTGGTTTATAAAGAAAACTGGGACTTATAAGATCTGTTTTCGAAACCGGTCCCCAAGACTAAAAAATAGAAAAATATTTTGTAGGACTCATTAGAATCGAAATTTAATAAGAAATTCAAAAATGTAATCATAGGAATTTTTTGGTTTATAAAAATTATAGTTATAGTCCTTTTTATCGTATTTTTATTACTATCGGTAAATTAATTGTCTAATCTACTTTTTGATTTCCAATCATTACTATTCATCAAGTACAACCAATCATACCATATTTTTACATCCTTACAACCTATCTCTTACATCCTTACATCCTATTTCTAACAATTTACTTTTCCAATGCAATTTTATTACTTAAATTTCTTAATTAAATTTGAAAAATTACACAACACAACACAACACAACACACAAACTTCTCTCTCTCTCTCTCCCCCTTTCCCAAAAAGGCGTGACACACCATTCCCCCCCTCTCCATACTCTCTCAATTTGTTTTATTTTCTTTCTTTAATTTAATTACACAAAGCCTAATGTCATTCCCTCCCCTCCCCACCCCCCCCCCCCCCCCCCCCCCCCCCCCCCCCCCAAATACACGTACATACACAATTTTTCTTCATGTTTTCCTATTCCAAACACCCAATAGGTGTAAACCCCCCAAAATTTTCATAATTCATAGAAAATAATTCTAAAAGTTTAAAATTTAAATCCCAAAAATCGACTCAAGTTAAAACCAAATTCTAAATCAAGACAAACACCAGAAACGAAACCCTAAAATGCAAACCAAGTTAAAACCTAATTCTAAATAAAGATAAAAAACGAGATTTCTTAATTTGAGAAATAGGGAACCCTGAAGAACAAAATGGAAAAATCCAACTATCGATCGAAACAACATTCGTACATCAATCAAATCACCTAACCGTTTCCTAACACGCAAATCAAGACAATATATCCAAGTAACGATCAACAACAAAATCTTAAAACCCTCGATAAATTTCAGAATTAGAATTTCAATTTTCGCCAAAAGATAAACTGAGTCAACTCATAACCCCAGACTCGATTAAACGATCCTGAGAACTAAAAACTATTAAATAATCACAAATAAAATAAGATAAAACATAGATGTCGAGCTAAAAATATAAAACAATCAAAACTCAAAAATTATACGATCTTATGAACATCTCGACGAAACCGAAAATCAAACCAGGAACCCTAAGGTCAACGAAGCCTATAACGAACCCTAGTGTTTAAGATCTGGCAATCCCGCATTTTCAAACCCTAGAAAACGAAATTAAGCCAATAGCTTAAAATAGTTCGTAATAATATAAGGTAACATAAAAATATCAGATTCGCGAATTTCGAGTGTCCTTCGGACTCAAACGGGATCAGTGCTCGAAAAGCGTGTCTCGGAGCTCGGAATATTAAAAATATTCTGTTTATACCAATAGATTCGTAAAAATATAAGGATTCCAAAAATATCAGTTTTAGAATTTTTCGGTAACTAAAAATATCTATATAACGGTTTTATTCGTATTTTATTTACCACCGGTACTTAATTTGTCTTCTACACTATTTAAAGTACATTAGTACACTATTCTGTACTATTCACTCTCTCTACTTTATTTCTAATCACTCTTACAAATGACACAATTCACACTATTCATATTTTCTTTCCCCATAAAAATCTACTCATACCTTTCTTATAAAATATCACTTCTTCTTACATAAATTAATTGAAAATTGTACAAAAGGACCCCTACACTACCAAAACCTCCCTCTTTCTCTATTTTAATTGATGTGCTGTGATAAGTATTGAATTTTAAAGCATATTTCTAGCAAGCGCACTAGGTCTTCTATTGTAATATAGCATGAATAAAGTGTCGATCCCACAAGGATTTACTGACTACTAGACAATTATCAACTAATACTAATATCTAGGCAATTGATTTTCTTAATATGATTAAATTAAACTAATTATCTATATAATTATCTATATGAAATGCAATGAGCTTTTAAAGAGAGGGATATGATGACAAGTGTGGGAAGGAGCAGAATCCACTTTAAACTATTGCCAATTAATTTGAACTCATATTATAATGATAGTTAGATTCATGAACATTCATAAGAAATTATCAAGATTTAAAAGCAAAGTTTGAAAACCTTTTAAACCACAAAACAATTCAATAACTTCCGTTAAATAAATCATTAATGGAATCAAAATTCCAATTATAAATCTCCCGATTCTATAATTGACTAATACTTTATATTAAAAACTCCTAATTCCTTAGTGAGAAATCAACATAAAATATTGCATTAATATTCATGGATAATTTCTAAACTAGATTAAACTACGCCGCTTCCGCAATTGCAATTTAATCTTAATTTATGAATTCATGTGAACACTAATTTCCCTTCCGAGTTATTAGAATTCTTATACACCAAAACAAGAGAATAATCAGAATTCAATATGATTATCTCATGATTCTAAATATCTCATAACATAGATTCAAAAATCATCTTAACATGTTTAAAGCTTCATCAACTTCCCACAAAAAGAATTTAGCTACTCATGGATAATGATTCAACAATCAAATAAGAAATTGCAAATGATTTCATTATGATCAGAACATACAAGTATATGAATTGCATAAAAAAGAATAAGATTAGAAATCACCAATTCAAAATACTAAAGCTTCACTTGCAAATCTTGTATAACTTCAAATCTCTTCAAAATCTCTTATGAAATGCCTATTCTAAATATTCTAAAGCTACTTGTAGTACTAGATATTTGGTTGCTTGGATGATTCTGAGAATGAGGGGAAGACCCCCTATTTATAGGAAAAATTTCGTAAAAAACATTTAATGAGCTTTGCTGTTTCTCAATGTACACCGGCCGTTATGGATCCTACACCGGCGGCTTATAGGCGGCGTATCTTCAAATTGTCCCTTGCGCAGGCAGTGCACTGGCAGCCTTCAATGTCTGTTACAACGTAGGCCGCTTCAACGCCGGTGGCTTTGAACGTAGATCTAGTTGGCGTATGTAGTCAAAAATGAAGCGTTGGGCAGATTTATAACGAACGCCGTCCCAAGGCCGGCAGCTTTGACACCAGCGTAGGCATTCCAACAGATGTGTTGCTTCATTTTCCTTCGAGTGTTGGATAGCTTCATGTCTCTTCAATTCTTCCATGTACGCTGCCTCAAGGCCGGCGGCTTTCATGCCGGCTTAAAATGAAACTTCTTCAAAGCTGGTGATTTTTCAGTTCTGGGCTGCCGGCCTTCATTTACGCTGGCTTCTTCATCTTCTACGCCGGTGGCTTTGAGGCGGCTTTGAATGTTGTTTTACTTGTGCTGGGCAAAGCTGGCTGTGTTGCAACGGCCTTGGATTTTACGCCGTCTGAAAGCCGGCGGCTTTCAATGCTAAATTGCCAGCCTTGACTTCAATTTTTCCTCTTTTCAATTCAAATTCACTTGTTTTGATTTCTTTATCCAAATTAGTCCTGAAACATAAAATTTAATCAAAACAAATATCCATTCTAGCTCAATTGAACATCAAGATTTGTATAAAATATGATCTTATCATTAATTTATTTTTCTTTTATTTAATTACCTCTTAATTCCCTTCACAAAATTCTATAAATACCACCTCTCCTCTTCTCATTTCTTCACACCTTTCTCAAAGTAGAGAATTTATGCAAAAATTCTCTCTAAACACTCTCTCCATACTCTTACAAGAACTCTCTTCTTGTAAGAAGAAAACCTCTCCTACCAAAACTCTCTTATTCCAAAAACCCATTTCTAAAACAAAAGCCTTCAAGAAAACAATTCTTTCTTCTTACCCTTTTAGGTAATGAAGAACTCATGTTTTATTCTTCCTATGTCAAGTAACCTTATATGGTTTTAATGTTGTTTCTTAGGTTGAAAAACTAAAGAAAACCACATTAAGATCATGTTTGGTTCTTGTTCATGAACTATTTTCATGCATATATATACTTTGTCATTTATTACTTGTTTATATTTTGATCTTTTGCTATAACTTGCTTATATATATATGTATATTATATATTTAGAGCATATAAGCTCATTTGTTATTTATTTACTTTTAAGTTATGCAATTTATTTATTTCATGTTATTATTAAGACTAGTCTTTCTAGTCTTAGACTTGTCCATATCAAGTCAAAACAATCTTTTATTTATTTTCTTACGGGATTAGTCCATTCTTAGTCCTGGGATGCCTTGATGAAGCTAAGGCTCGAATACTTGACCGGGATACCTTGATGAAGCTGAGGCTCTTAATACTTGATATTTTATTTTCTTGCTTATTATTTGTTACTAGTATTTTCTTATGTTCTTATTATTTTATATGCTCATGATACTTGCATCTATATAATGTTAATGTCTCAACTAATCTAAAAGTAGAATTTCATTTTATTAAAGCAACTCAAAACTAGATTTTCTATTATGTGATTTGTCACAAAATAAAGAACTTATTATCAACAACATAAGACTAAAGTAACACAAGTTTTCTCAATGTTTTCTTAAATAACAAATATAGTTTACTAAGGAAACATAAGGAATAAATATTTTCTTTGAATAATGCGGTAACCTAAGTTTTAGTAAAATAGTTTCCAAAAGCTTAAGATTTAAACTCTTTTAACTTCATAACAAAACTAAGGAAACAAACTAGTTTTCAAAGATAAGATGAATTTAATCCATAAAGTTAAAACCCATTTAGGAAAAACAATGATTTTCAAATTCCTAAAAGAGAAACTAATTTCAAAGAATATAAATAAGATTAGAAACAAATGATTTTATCAATAAAAATAATCCTTTTCAAAGAAATGAAAGAATAGGTTTTAGAAAGCAAAAGCTTATATTTCAGAAATGAACATAAGAAGACAAGACTCATTTTCTAAAATTGTCCTAAATACAAAATTATGAAAAGGGTTTTTCATCAACTTAATATACTTTCGATAAAATTGATCTTTTATCACTAGAGTGAAATTTATGAAAAACTAAGGTTAAAAGAAGATTTAATTGTCCATGGAAAAAGAATGAAGAAAATAAAATAAGAATATACTCATTTATAACAACCTAGGAAAATATAAAGTTTCTTTAAATACTTGAAAAGAAATTTTCGAAGTTAAAGTTTAAATGAATTGTTTTATGAAATAAATTGTTGAGACACTACCATTAGGATTTTTGCATACAAAGTGAGCTTACCTATATATTCAAAAGTGTTTATCGAATATATATTTATATACTTATTGTCACACCCCAATGGGTACCCTAAACGTGACAGTCCGCCACACTCAATATTAAAGCTTAAGTTTGACAACCTTAGTCATTTCCAAAAGCTTTTATATTAAGTGTAAGGCTTACTTTCACAATTTTAGAGGACCATATGTAGAATAATAAAGTTTAAGGAGATATAAAAACATATTAAAAAAAGAAGAATCACAATGATATTTGTCCATGGCATAATCTTTACAAACTTAGGGACAACTCCCTAAATTACAAACCTATTAACATGCTAATACTAAACTATACTTTATTCAGATTTCTAATATATAAGAGGGATTACCTGCCCGCATAGTCCACGTGGCCTTAACCATAAATACGAAAACTGCAAAAGGTAGCTATCGGGGTATAAGCTAATAGGCTTAGTGAGAACTATTTCCATAAATAACTTCTTGTAACAAGATTCAAACAAGTTGGTTAATCATTCATATGTAATGCATCAAACACGTGGGCAAGCAATCATATAGCTTTCCGAGAACTATATGTTGAATGGATTTACGCCCTCCATTCGGGGTTTGGTGATACTCAAAACAAGTAGTTTTAATAATAGAAAATTTAAGCTTGCGAGCACACATCGCCAAGCATTCAATAAAAACTTTTATACTTGCGAGCACTCATCGCCAAGTATTCCGAACCTACTTGATTTGACCTTGCTTTCGGATCAACCGCCAAGCATATTCCATCAAGCCGCCAAGCAATCGCTTTCGGATCTTCCGCCAAGTGTTGCTTTCGACATGAGCCTACTATCCTTCTCACCCAAGGATAATAACCCAACCATGTAATGTGACTCACTTCGTGGTATGCATGAGTTTATTAATTTATAAAGTCATAACATAATTATTTTCAACTTTATGGTGATCAAGGAATTTCACACAAATCAATATTATACTAAAACAATCACTTAGAACAATTCGGGCTTCGATATTCTTAGAATTCTTTCAGGGAATTATTTTACATGCATATCGGTTTATCTTTTCCTAACTCTAGTGCAACTAATTTACAAGCACAACAAGTGTAGCATTTAACGGAAATAAACTCACGATGCCATTGACGTCTATTTCTCTAAGCGGATGGGTCGTTCACACACTCCACTTAATCGTAATAGTTCTCGGGGTGAAGAAATCCTTCCTCGGGATCACCTAACCAAAGAAAATACCCATAATGAGTTTTTCTTGAAGATTTTCTTGAATTTTTGACAAAACAATGTCAAAGAACGTCAAAGTTCGTATAAAAGAATGTTCCAACTTAAAATGGCCATAACTTGGTCATTTTAACTCGGAATTGCGCATATAATATACCGATTTCTATCTACTCGAAAAGATCTACCCATTTCTAAAATTATTTCCCACAAACAAAAGCCATATAGGCTTCGAAAAAGTGGCGACAAAATTCACCACGGATTTCCAAGTAAAAACAACTTTAGTTCAAGAAATCAAAATTCTTTTGATAAATACATAGTTATCTATATAGTTGAAAAATTCTCTTTTTATAACTATATAACTCATATTTAAGCATGTTCAAGTGTCTTGTTGTCCAATTATTTTTCTTCGGTAAAACAATGTCGGATTGAAGCTTTTCGGAAATTGTTTTTGTAAATTTCTTTTGAAATGAATACCTTGTTTTCTTTATTTTCTTAAAACGTTTTATGTTGGTTTCATTTATCTTTTTCTAAGTGACTTTTGAAAATAAAATTTTCTACTTTCTAAGTTACACTAATAATATTTTTGAAGTTTTCTAGAAAATATTCTTTTCTTCATTTTCTTGTGTAAATTCCTTTGTTTACTTGTTTTGGCAAAAATCTTTACTTGATATTTCTCATTCTTTTTCTCATGTCTCCCATTTCCAAAAACAATTTCCTATGCATGAAAATTTGGTTTCCTTATAAAAACAAAGTGGAACAATTAAGGACTTTTTGTAGAAAAACTAATTTCTATAATCTTATTAACTTTTTCTTGTAATTTGAAAAGTGAAAATTTTATTCTTTTCAAACCATAAATTTTCTTTGCCTATTTGCAAGGTCTTTACTTAAAAATTTCCTTAGTCATCCTTCTTATTTTCTTTCTTTATGAAAAGAACCATTTTTGTCAACAAAATATTTTCTTTTGAAAAGTAAGGTAGAGTAATAAAGATTTAACTAGCTTTTAAGTAAAAATAGTTTCTAAATTCATAGTGAATTCTTTTTGTAACTTGAAAATGAAGGAGTTTATTTTTGTTATCTTATATTTTTATGTTTCACATAAACCTATTCCTAAGTGACAAAAAGTCTTCTTTTATTTCATTATCTTTAGAAAATAAAACTTTTGGACAACAATCTAAATGAACATGATTATGAGAATAATAATAAACAAAATAACATAAAGCATAAATAATAAAATCAAGTATTGGAGTCTTAGCTTTTTCAAGGCTCCCGGGACTAAGAAATAAACTAGTCCCATAACGAAATAAAATGAAAGAAGAAAAGCTTGTTTTGACTTGATGAGGACAAGTCTAAGACTAGAGACTAGTCTTAATTTCAACAAGGAATGAATAAATAAATTGCAATGGAAAAGTAAATAAATTGCTTTGCATGAACTAAATAAATTGCAAGTGAGCTTATATGCTCTAAAGAATATGTATATAGTTATCTAGATATAGTAGATAGTTATGGACATAAAAGAGACATAATGAACATAAGAAAAACATAATGAATATATAAAGGAAACATGAACATAAAGGAATTGTGGTTATGTACAAAAACAAAGTATGAACCTATTGTTGCTTTCTTAACCTTCATGGTTTTAGAAAACATACTCTAAGCTCATACTAAGTAGATGAACATGGAGACTTCTTGAAGAACTTTACCTAAAGAAGATGAGCTTAAAGAGAACTTCTTGAAGAACTTATGGAGAGAAATTCTAGAGAGATTTTGAGAGAGTAATTTTAGTGTAGAAGTGGTGTGAAAGAAGTGAAAGAGGAGGGAGGGGGGGGGTATTTATAGGAAAATGGGAGTGATTTTTGTGTGATTAAAATAAATCAAAATTAAAACAAATTGAGGGGAAGGAGAGAGAGGGCGCCGGCCATTGATAAGGGGGGGATGATTTATTTTGACTTTTTAAAATAAAAGATGTAATTTGTAAGGTAGATGTGATATAAAGTTATGGGAAAGGTAAAAAGTAAAGATTATAGGTTATGTAGTGTGTAAGAGTAGGTGTAAGAAAAAGTAGAGATAAAAGAATAGTGTAGAATAGTAATGAATAGTGTAATGTAAAGTAGATATGACAATTAAAGTACCGGTAGTAAGAAAATACGCGTATAATAGCTATATCTGTTATTTTTACTTACCGAAAAATTATGAAACTGATATTTTTAGAAAACTTATATTTTTACGAGTCTAACGGTATATTCGGAATATTTTTACTAGTCCGGGCTTCCGGACACGTTTTTCGAGAACTGTGTCCGATCGGGTTCGAAGGTCACCCGAATTTCGCGAAACTGAAACTTTTATAAAACCTATGGTTATTACGAACTATTTGAGCTAATTATCCCAACTTCGTTTTTCCGGGCCAAAGAAAACGGCAATGCCGGATTTAGATGGATACGGTAAGCTAGGGTTTTGTTGACCTTAGGGTTTCGTTTGACTTCCGGTTAGGGTTTTATGCTAAACCGATTCCGAAAATTTTAGGGGTTTACACTTATATTGTTACAAAAGGATTTTCTTAAAAAAAAAAAAAGGAGTTGAGTTAGAAAATGGATTTTTGCAAAAGTTTGCAAAATTCGTTTTAAATCTGTACCTGACGTTTTCGGAACCCAAATGACCTTTTATGACAAAGATAACCTTAGAAATAGATAGATCTTTTCGCATAGATAGAAAATGATATATTATATGCGAAATTCCGAGTTAAAATGAGCAAGTTATGGCCATTTTAAGTTGGAATTTCCTCTTATGCGATTTTATCGCGATTTTGAGAAAAGATTAGAATCTCTAAGAATAGAAATTTCATGAAAGACTTATCCCGGGTATTTCTTTTGTCTAGGTGACTAAAGATACGAGATTACCCTACCCGATGATTACTACGACTAAGAAGATCGCAAAATGGACGAGTGAGTTATTCCTCCTAAATTCGTTACCTTACTTGTACTTGTAAAGTAGTAGCATTAGTATACTAAGAAAAGATAAAAATGGATATATTTGGGGAATTTGGGATTATTATGTGATTCTATGTTTATGTGTGAAATAAGAATTAAGAATATCGCAACTTTGAAATGTTTGCTTAAATAATTTTGTTTACTTACTTGTATGCCTGTTTATTGTTTGCTAAATTGATTGATCACTCCTAATAAACCTTAATAAGGTTTGGTTTAAGAAAACTAAAACGCTCACGCATAGCATCCATCAAGTCACATCTTTTCGGAAGGCTGCTACTCCTACGCGTAGAGTTGGATTGGCTGTGATCGTGCGGTACCACGGGCCATGTTCCTTCCTGGAGAATCCAAATCGCTCGGGGAAAGCGATTCTAGGTTCAGAGCCGAGCCAACCGAACGCGTGAGTGAGGACCTGGGGACTAGTAATAGAAGGTCGAGGACCTTTAACCCCGATTCCTTAACCTTTGATATGGAGGGTAAATCCGTTCTATATATGGTTTCCGGATAACTAATATATTGCGTAATCATGTGATTGTTGCATTGCTTGCATAGCATATGAGTGAAAATCTAAATAAACTTGTTTGAATATATGTGCGAATGAAAAGGAATATCTCACTAAGCTAGTTGTAGCTTATACCCCTATAGATTTTGATGAAACATGTATACCCGTGGCTTAAATTGAGGATCATGACATTGAGGAAGTCATGGAAGGATGGTTAAGCTTCTATGAAGGAAATAGAATCATAAGATAAGTAATTTTTAAGGTTCTTTATATATAATGACTTATATGATAGTGATGTATATTTATTTGAAGATAATAATGGACATGCCCCTAAGAATTGCAATGCAATAGTTTTTGTTTTATGATAAGTATTCTCTTGTCTTGTTACCTATTTATTATCAATATAAATTGCGCTACTCCGATGCGTTCCCTTAGTTGTGATGTACGCCTCGTACATGATATGGAAGCCTTTGCGTGACTAAGGTAGTCATTCCTAGGCTTTAGTTTTGTGTACGGCGAACTGCCACGTTAGGGTACCCCTCGGCGTGACAATAGGTAATAGATCTAAATCCTACCACAAATGAAACATGTAATGGCAGGATCATACATGTGTGATTCCACCAAAATCCCCATGAGACTTAGGCAAGGGATTTGGAAACACTTGAACATGATATTCATGCCATCACAATATTGTGGATTTCTTTATTTAAGTTGTTTGCTATATTATTGCTATGTATTTTCATATTAATATTTTTGTGATTATATCTTGCTACTAACCTCATCATCATAAATGTTTTATCTTGCATTTGTATCCATAACATAAATGTCATCACATATCTATTTTTTTTTGTAGTATACAAATGTAATAAATATTTGTTTTATGTGAATAAAAGACTTATAGTATGATGGTATTAATAAGGATGTTGCCAAAAGCTCAAGATCTATTTTTTTTCCACCAAAAACAAATTTTTAAACTCGGATGTAAAAGGCATCTATTTTTGAAAACCTATTTTCCAACTCTAAAATGAGGATTTTATATAAAATATGAAGGGCTTATGGAATAGGTATCATAAAGAAATGATTTTGATGAATTTAACCTAGTTTTACTAAGAGATATTTTTTAAATAAGAAAAGTTTGCAAAAGTTAAATTTAAACTTTGTCCTAACTCCAACAAGAACATAAAATTTGTAACTAGGAGGAGTTGATATGTAAACACGTATTTTCCAACTCGAAAATAAGAGTTTTATTAAAAAAATAGAAGCCTTAGGAATAGGTTTGATTAGGACTCAATTTTAGAAAAATCAAATGATTTTACCCAAGAAATATCCCAAAACCAATTAACAATTTCGGATTTAGAAAAGAACCATGTTCAAACACCTATTTTCAAATTCCAAAATGAGGATTTTAATTGAGAAATGAAAGCCTTTGGGAATTAGTATAGCAAATATTTAATTGTGACAACAACAAAGGGATTTTATGAAAGAATATTTCTAAAACAAAGGAAAAGTTTCAACACATGAATCAAACTATATTTTCATCGCCAACAATTCTTGTAAAATTCATAACTAGACAAGACCCCCACTTAAACATCTATTTTCCAACTCCTAAATGAAGAAATTTCTTAAAATAACGAGGGTATTAGGCATAGAGGTCATCAATGCCTTATTTCAGTAAAAATAAAGATGATTTTTCAAGAAACAAAACTAGTTTTCCTAAATCAAATATTCTTGAAGTTTTCTCAAAGTGAAATCTATCTAAAAATTCTTTTAATCAAATATCATCAAGAGCATACATATAGATAGCTCATAACATGTCATTCATGATGCTAACTTGTTGGTATACATGGACATTTAATATACATGGTATAAACAATGTAAATTTTCACAAAACAATTTCGGAAACATGACTTTCACCTACTGACCAGATCTGATCCGAAATTTCCAAGACCTAAAAGTTTTTAAAACTTAGGAATAACATTAGAATTAGATAGATCTTTTGAAGTAGATAGAATCGACTACTTATCTGCGAAATTTCGAGTTAAAATGACCTAGTTATGGATGTTTTAAGTTGAAATTTCCACTAAGTACAAAAATTACGAATTTGAAAGTTTTTGTTTGAAATTGGAATTAGTTATGGTTTGAAATACCCATTTGGATATTTCTTTTTTTTAGGTGATTTTGAATCGGAGGATTCTTTGCCCCTGGACTACTACGAATAGAGACCGGAGACCATGGCCAAGTGAGTCATACCTCCTAATTATGATTCCTTGTTGTGCTTGTAATTCGTAGTTGCATTAGAATGATAGGCAAAGATAAAAATGGAAATGCATGATTAGAAATTATGGGACTGTGTTTGCTTTCTTGATGTATTGAGAAAAACCTGCTAAGTATATCGAAACCGGGTGATTAATTGATGAGTGTACATATGTCGTGATTATGATTGTTTGTGAATTGCTTGGTCACCTATGAAATTGTATTGATGATTACTCGGATTAACAAATAACATGGATATAATCACTTCACGTTGGGGATATAATCCCTAAGTTTTTCATAAATAGGATTAAAGTAAGAGTTTTTATGTTTGATTATGTATGTGGTAGTATTTGTTATTAAAGTAAAATATAAGTATTATAGTTTTTATAAAATCAATTTAGTAGAATAGAAATTTAAAATAATCAATGGATTTGATTTGAGAAAATTGTTAGTTATGTATTTTTATATCATTTTAAAAGATTGAGTTTTGTAAAAATAAATTCTATATTACCTATAGTATTGAAATAAGTTCTTATAAGAGATTATTTTGTTAAATAGGAATTCATAAGTATTATGTTACTAAGCTTTGTTTTGAGTTAGAATATTTAACAATTCTATTGATAGAAATATATGTGATTGTTAAATGAGTTGTTTGATCTCTTACTGGTTGCAATTTTAAGCTTGAAGACCACCACAACTCCCATGCACACAAACACACTTGATTATGTTTGAAAAAGCCTCAAAATTAAAGTAAAAAATGAACTTTATATATATACATGTATTTATCTTTTAAGAGGTAGAATTTTACTCTCTTCCTTGCCCTCTCCTCTCTTTCAAAACCGATGGTTACACCCACATACGTACACCACACATCAACTTCAATTTCACCACACATCAACTTCAATTTCTTTTCTCTAAATTGTCAAGGAAAGCAAGACTAGCTCCTATCTTCAAGACTAAGCAAGTTTAAGTAAGTCTTGTTATTTGCTTGTTTGAATAGTTATATGTTAAGAGTTGTTGTTGGTTTAAGGCTGATTTTGGAAGTTCATTAGTTTAGTTATGAGTTTTAGTTATTGATATATGAAGTAAGGTGATAGAAAGGTAGAGTTGAAGTCTCAATGGTTGGATTTGACAATTGGAGTTTGATGTGGTTTTAGAGATAAGTTAGAGAATTTGAAGGAGTGGATGGTGAATTTGAGTCTTGTATCATGATATACAAGTGTTTTGGATGGAAACAAGACAATTGGAATTAGTTAAAGTGTGTATAATTGCATGAAGTAAGTGTAAATTCGCTATAGAAGTACCATGACCCGTGATGGGGGGGAGTGGTGATTTTGAAATGGTGGAAATTAGGCCACCACAGGGTGCTGGTGAGGAGTATGGTGAGCCAGCATGGGGTGGTGGCAAGGGGCGTAGTGGCTATTGGTCATCATTTTCCTCCTTAGCATGAGGCATGGTGGGGAGCATGGTTAGGCTTATGTAATGCTTTGTCCGACACCACCCTTGGCACGGGGCGTGGTGAGGGCAGCAAATTTGAAGTGTTTCTTTGTCTCTTTTAGCTTTAGAATTTTGTTTAATCCTTCTTGTCTTTGTTAAGTAGATATTAATACAAACTTTGCTATCTTATACGAACCCTAGATCACGAGTTGGATTTCTCGTTAGACTATTGCGATGATTAAGGAGCATCACGAGTGAGTAACTTGAATTCTAGCACTTTGTTTGTGCTTATAAGTAGTGGAATATAGTTTAATTGTACCTATAAAGGAATCAATTGCATGGGGGATGGGAATTATTACCTGTTATGTAATGTATGTATGAATGCAATCCTTAATGGTCGAAGTGACAACCACTTGTTTGAAATTACTATATAGTTGCTCATTGAGTGTTTGAAGTTGATAGATCACTTGATAATATGGAACTAAGTTTAATAGACTTCTAATATAATATGACATGCAATTTCATAACATCATATTGCATTAGCAAGATATCTTGTCACGTATAACAAATTCGATTTTGTGGTAATTCTTGTTAGGACCGTGAGTCTGCTTGTAGGTTACCATAAGGTTGTCAACTTTGCAGAAACTAAGTAGGCTTCAAAGGAGGTTGTTTGTGTCGAAGTTGGCTTAAGAGTGTTACTAGTTAGTGAGATTTCTCAAGTTTCATGTCAAGTGGAAGTTCTATTTTGAAAACAAAAATGATTCTGTAAAAGACTGCTCGTGTCCTGTGGGGCTCTAGTAGAGACCATTCTCCTAGGTGGATTAGGTGAAGAGAAAATCCTTCTACTTTGGTATTGAATTTCTCATGGGCATGAATTACTGAAATTATCCTTCAACCCCTAGGGGGGGAGGGGGGGGCGTAAATCCCCATAGGATTGAATTCCGGTTATTCAAACCATGTTTGTTGCATATGATTGATCCATTCATTGCATATGATTGCTAATTCTACTTGTTTGATCTTAATGTTTGTGCTAAGATTTTGTTATTCACTGAGCTTTGTGTTCTCACACTCTCTTAGATTGTTGAATTACAGGGTTTGAAGCAAGAAGACCAAACCAAGCTCAAGTGAGGGAGTTAGACTTTTTGTACGATGTATTTTGTTAAGGGGAATACCATATATGTAACAGAGACTAGTTATGGTTGTAACAGCTTAAGTTAAATTTGTTTATCTTTATAGTCTTTGTGGTTATGGGGTTAGGTTCAAGCTCCGTAGACCTTGGTTTGTAAAGCTTTTATTGAGTTCTAGATTTGTTATATGTTCCTTTGTGGTTATATATATATGTATGCAATATCTTTCTCACTCAAACAACTTTCGATCCTGTTTTCATTGTCCACTCCAATTGGGGAACATTAGTTGTATAGTGTTTATGGAACTTTCTGGAGGCCTTAGTTAGTTACATGGCTTACTATTATGACTAGGGTACCCTGCAGGGGTGTGACAGGGGATGGTGCATTTAATCATGTTGGTTACTCGTGATCCATAAACGGTGTGAATGAAATAGGTTGCCCGTAATACATAAAACGGTACAGTTAATGGGTTGCCCGTGAGCCATAAAACGGAACAGTAATTCAAAATTAGTACCGCAAGATTTGTTAATCTGCTAACCCCGAATAGAGGGTGCAAATCCATTCAACATATGATTTCCGATTGATCGTATGACTTGTATGCCCATGTTGTTGTGATATTTCATATGGATGCTTAAATCAACTTGATGGTATAAAATTGTAGATACGTATATTCTGGAAATATTTACTTACTAAGCTAGCGTAGCTTATACCCCCACAGCTTCTTTTTGTTGAAGTTTCCTTATCTATGGTTGTAACCCAAGAATTAACCAACTCAGGTAAAGCAAGAATAGGAGTTTCCCTTAGAAGTTTATGTTTAGCTTTTGTATAGACTTCCATAGGAAACCTTAAATGCTCAAGTTGATGTCAAAAACTATTACCTGGACTTATTATTCTTCTACGGGGGAGTGCCCCTTAGTTTTTGTAATTGATCTTGAATATCTGTGGTTTATATTTTTATGCTTTTTCTATCAAATTAAACTATCTATCTCTAATTACTCAAGTATTCTATTATCGTAAGGGAATGCCTTGCATCTAATGCTAGACTTCTGAATGACTGTGGTAGTGATTCCTAAGTCTCATATAGTATGTGACGGATTGCTACGTTTAGGGTACTCTTTGAGGCATGACAATTTAATTTGGTATCAGAGTAGCAAAAATATAAAGCATGACAATAGAAATTAAAAGCTTAAGGTGTATTAGAAATTAAAATCTTAGCGTAAGAAAGGAGCTAAAAGTCTAAACTAACTAGAAATCTTTTCTTGATATAGGTTTCCTTAGGAGAAACGAAAGAGAAAGGAAAAATGTTTCATAGAGGAATAAAGAGACCTTTGTGGATTACAGACTAAGATTAAGAACCTTATGTGAGGACTTTGCATTGGCTGGAAGGCCCAGAACCGTAAAAGAAATGTATGTGATTTGGAAGAGGGGACCCAGATACACTAGATGGGAGATGGTAGTCGACCAGGTAAGATATGATCCGATAAGGAGGAAGAAGTGGACGATGAAAGAAACGATATATGCAGTGGAAAGGACTATAGTGGATTATGGGAATGAGATGATAGAGAGGCTACCTTTGTCCTGAAAAAGGAGGAAAATCCCACCCATCCCAACTTTCAAGTGTAGAGAAGTATAGGACCACTATATGTGTACGCTCATGATGACTTGTTGAATCATAGAGAGTGACTTGATGCAGATGCGAAGAATCATTTCTATTAGCATGGGGTGCATTTAGATATTTTACCGACACCCGTAGAAATTCAAGTACCACACCTGAGTGAAGTAAGTATGCAGATAGAAATTAAGCCAATGGAAGAAGACAATAATGAGGTTGAAAGTGAAGAGGAGGAGGAAGAAGATCCGGAGGAGGACCCAAATTGGATGGATGAAGAAGGAAATAGAACACCACGACCTATTAGGATTGAGGAGGATCCCAACCATGAACCAAACCCACCTAATATGGACTTTGATCAAGATCTTCGTATTCTAGATAGCAATAGAGTAGAGACTGAGAATGAGTTAGACTCTAGCCTTTGGAAGGATATATATGAACATGGTGAAAACCTTAGAGTTACAAGTGGAATAGCCATCAATCCGTTGATAACTAAAACTTCTAAAGAAATAATGTTATGGGAAGCTAGAACAACTGCTGAAGAATTTGAAATGAAGTAGGAAATGAAGTAATGAGAGAGGAAAATAAGGAGGATGAGGATAGGACAGGAGATGACGAAGAGGAAGAATCTATTCAAGAAGAATTGGAATGGCCACCTAGGAAGAGGAGGTTAACTGTGAGGGCTTACTTGAGCCAATTTGTTCGAAGAGATGATGGAAGCTCTTCTAGTGAGGACCGTCCTTCGACCCCGACCCCAGGATACTCTTAGAAGGAAGAAGAAAGAGATGGCGAGCTTAATCCAAAACATGCCAACTAAAAAAATTTGTAACAAGCAATGAGGAATGCCAAGTTGCTTCTATGTTTTCTTTAGGCGGCTCTAGTGTGTGTTGTCTTTTGTCTCTTGTTTCTTGTTTTTCTTTTTTGGTTTAGTAAGAAGATTTTTTCTTGGGTAGATCTAGGATTGGTCGAGTGGCATGGATTACATGTTTTGAGGGCATAATCTAAAAAGACTCGACTAAATGTAAGACCTTGGTAATATCTAATGGAATTTATATGTACTTGTTTTAAAGAAAGATCATACGTTTTTTTAATAAGATATATATATATAATATAAAATTTTCTTTTTGAATGTAACTAAGTAAGTGAGTTATGTGCGCCATATCCTTAGAAAACTGTAATCAATAGTAAGAAGCAAGAACATCATTGCATCCATTGCATCATTATGATTAATTTCTTCTTCGCTTGATTTCATGATTTGAGTTATAATTTAAACTCTACAATTTTGACTTGTAAATTAAAATTCCATGACTTGGATTTTAGTATTTGAATTTTATAATGACTTGCTTGAAGTTTTGTTCGATTATATGATTTTCGCAATTTCCAGACTAAGCCTTTGAGGCATAACTTAAAGAAAACCTTAAAACTTACGTAATAATGTATAAATAGATGACCTTGAAGAAACCACAATCATGAGCAGGAAGTTCCCTCAGTAGAAGCGAATAACGATAATCAACCTGCTATACCTTAGCAGAATTAGCAAGGGGTAGCACCCTAGAACCCACAAATGGATATGATGAATGCAAT
Source organism: Combretum micranthum (assembly GCA_024138025.1). Lineage (NCBI taxonomy): Eukaryota > Viridiplantae > Streptophyta > Magnoliopsida > Myrtales > Combretaceae > Combretum > Combretum micranthum. Next base: position 180,303 of record JAMXBD010001924.1, read on the forward strand.
TGGACAACTAGCCCACTTCTAAACTTTTTCATCTAAAATTAAAATTAAAACCAAAGCCAAAACCAAAATCAAAATCCAAACAAAGGCCAAAGTGTACAAAATTTCGCCCCACCTCCACCCGTAGAACATCGTAAAGTAACTACTGAAGCTCTAGCACCACCTGAGGAACATTTATATAATGCACCATTACCACAACCGCCACCTTATCGAAGACCTCATCGAAGCTCTTTACCAAATTTCATAAAGAGTGATCGGTATTTCGATGGAGGCTTGGCAAACCGGATGAAGCTGAGGACTAGCTGGCTCAAATCAAGTCGTCTTTTGCAGCCTTTGAGGTTCCACCTTACCTTTAGTTAGACTATGGGACTTACATGCTCAGATACAATGCTAAAGTTTGGTAGGAATTAAAAAGAAGGAGCTTAGTACCAACAATTAAATGAGAATCTTTTTGTCGAGAATTTTTGGAGAATTACTTCCCTTCTAGCTTAAGGGTAAGATATAGTGCAGATTTTCTACATGTGAAACAAAGAGGAAGGGAAGTAAAGCAATATGAGACTGAGTTCACTCATTTACTACAATATGCACCCGAATCCTTCAGGGATAACGAAGAGTTAAAAAAACAAGTATTCTTATGAGGTCTAGAGGAAGACTTGAGGATTAAGTTGGAGGAACTTGGAATGAAAATGTACATGAAATTAGTGGAAAAGGCTCGAATAATAGAAGGAGCAAGGAAAAGGAAATATCATATGATGGAAACGAAAGTCTTTGGGAAGAGGCTGTTTGACGCCACAAATTTGGGACTCAAGGGCAAAAGATACAGGCCTTACTATGGATTTAGAGACAGTAGAAGTGGGAAGCCTAACCAAGAAAAGGTGAATGTTACTTGTTGGAAGTGTAAAGAGGCACACTATCCTAGATAATGCCCACAGCTGAAAAACAAGTGTTTCTTTTGTGGCAAATCTGGTCACATGGCCCATGCTTGCCCGAAAAAGATGGCTATCACTTGCTTTACATGTAAAGAAAAGGGATACTTTACAACAGAATGCCCACAAAGGAAGAGTGTTGCAGCCCGACCCTAAGGAACACCTGGTAGAGTAAGCACAACAAAGAGCGGGAGTAGGAGTAGAAGCTGTGCAACGTCAGCCATGCATGGAATGAGACTCTATAACTTCAAGGGGTAGTGGATAGTGGAAAAAGAGGATGATGAGGAGATGGAACTGGCAGCCTTGGACCAAGGAGGAAAGAACGATGTTGGTTTAGTTACAGGTAAGCTACAAAACTCTCTTTTAATTAAAGTTTTCCTTTTAATTACCAGTTTTCATTAAACGTAAAGCTATTAAAGAAAAGTTAAAACTCTAAAACACATGATAGATAACTAGTAAGGACGACGTAGGTATAAGTAGTAATTAGCATTTGTTGAACATAAGACACATATGGGTGAATAGAAGTGAGGCCTATGTGTTTGATACTGGAGCAACACACTCGTTCATCACCATTAATTTGGTTAGATAGCTTAGTTTACCAATAGTCACAACCACCTCTATCTTATGAATCAAGACACCCAGAGGAAGTGTCGTGTTGACTCGGGAGATGTTGAAGGATTTTCCATTGAAAATTCAAGGACACCCCATTAGAAGTGATTTGATAGTGTCGGAAATGAGTAAGTATGAGGTCATACTCGACATGAGGTGGTTGACCATGGTTAAAGCTATTGTGGATTGTCAAAAGAAGATAATAAGCTTTAATGATCAATACGGGAAAGAAGTGCAGTTTGTTGGAAAGACCATAATGCCCATTAAGGGTACCTCTGATGAGGAAGAACCACGAGAGGTGAGAAATATACTGGTTGTGGATGAATATCTGGATGTATTTCCAGATGTGTTACCTGGGTTACCCCAAAGAGGGAAATTGATTTTGAAATCGATTTGGCTTTGAATACAGAACCAATATCAAAGGCACCTTACCGGATGGCACCAATTGAACTAAAGGAGTTAAAAACTCAATTACAAGAACTGTTGGATTAGAAGTTCATAAGGCTTAGTGTGTCGCCATGGGGCGCACCTGTATTATTCGTAAAGAAGAAGGAAAGATCCATAAGGCTGTGTATCGATTACCGTGAGCTCAATAAGGTTACAATTAAGAATCGATACTCTTTACCTAGGATTGATGATCTATTTGATTAGCTACAAGGAGCATGCATGTTTTTACTCATTGACTTATGCTCTGGATATCACCAATTAAGGATACAACCAGAAGATGTGCCAAAGACAGCTTTTCGCACACGTTATGGACACTATGAATTTTTTGTGATGCCTTTTGGTTTGATCAATGCACTAGCTTCATTCATGGATCTCATGAATAGAGTTTACAAACCATTCTTGGACAATTGCGTAATAGTCTTCATCGACGACATTCTGATCTACTCAAAGAGTAAGAAACAACATGAAGTGGCGTTGCAAAATTTGAGAGAAAATAAGCTATACTCAAAGTTGTCTAACTGTGACTTTTGGCTAGATCGGATATCCTTTTTAGGACATGTTGTGTCAGGAGAAGGCATATCAGTCGACCCTAAAAAGATTAAGATTGTGGTAGATTGGAAACAACCACAAAAGGTAACCAAAGTAAGGAGCTTTTTAGGACTTGTTAGCTATTATCGCAACTTTGTAAAGGATTTTTCAAAAATAGCTAGGCCCCTAACCCAATTAACACAGAAAAATGAGAAGTTTATTCAGACAGATAAATGGAAGCAAAGTTTCCAAGAGCTAAAACAACGGCTGGTATCGGCATTAATCTTAGTTTTGCCAGACCCGAAGAAACCTTATATTGTGCATAGTGACGCTTCAAGGAATGGTCTTGGATGTGTATTAATGCAAGAAGGAAAAGTTATTGCTTATTGTAAACCCCCAAATTTTCGAAATCAGTTTAGCATAAAACCCTAAACCAGAAGTCAAACGGAACCTTAAAGGTTAACAAAACCCTAGTTTACCGTAACCATTTAAATCCGGCATTGCCGTTTTCTTTGGCCTTGGAAAACGAAGTTGGGATAATTAGCTAGAATAGTTCGTAATAACCATAGGTTTTATAAAAATATCGGTTTTGCGAATTTCGGGTGTCCTTTGAACCCGATCGGACACTGTTCTCGAAAAACGTGTCCGGGAGCCCGGAATAGTAAAAATATTTCGAATACACCATTAGACTCGTAAAAATATAAGGTTTTCAAAAATATCAATTTCAAAATTTTTCGGTAGCTAAAAATAACAGATATAGCTATTATACGCGTATTTTCTTACTACTGGTACTTTATTAGTCATATCTACTTTACATTACACTATTCATTACTATTCTACACTATTCTTTTATCTCTACTTTTTTCTTACACCTATTCTTGCACAATCATAACCTATAACCTTAACTTTTTACCTTTCCCATAACTTTATTTCACATCTACCTTACACATTACATCTTTCATTTAACAAAAGTATAAAAAATAAATCACTCTCCCCCTACTACTACATGCATGGCCGGTGCCCCTTGTCCCCCATTCCCTCTCAATTTGTTTTATTTTTCTTTTATTTTAATCACACAAAAATCACTCCTCAATTTCCTATAAATACCCCCCTCCTCTATCGTTCCTTCACACAGTCACTACTCACAAATTCTTACAAAAACCTCACCCAAAAATCTCCTCTCAAAAGTCTCTCAAAATACCATCCCAAAACTCTCTCAAAATAATTCCACAACAACCACTTCTACTAACAACCAAAACCCATAAACCACATAACCCATACCAAAGTCTTCTTTAGGTAATCACTTCATATTTCTTTCGTCTTCTTTCTTCATGTAATGTAACTACATGACCATAGTGTGAGTTTCCAAAGACTACAAGTTATGGAAACTACATTATTTACATGTATGTTCTTGTTCATGCCAATCCATTTATGTTTATGTTGTTTTATTATTGTTAATATATTATTTCTATATATGTATATACATATTCTTTAGATATAAGCTCATTTGCAATTTATTTATTTCATGCAAAGTAATTTATTATTTATTCCATTGCAATTTATTTATTTATTCCTTGTAATTAAGACTAGCCTCTAGTCTTAGACTTGTCCCTTCATCAAGTCAAAACAAGTTTTTCTTTCTTATATTTTTCATTTTGTTTTGGGACTAGTCTACTTCTTAGTCCGGGAGCCTTGAAAAGCTAAGACTCCAATACTTGACTTTATTATTTATGTTTATGTTATTTTGTTTACTAATTATCTCCTGACCATGTTCATTTAGATTGTTTTCCAAAAATTTTAATAATTAAACAAAAGAAGAATTTTGTCACTTAGAAATAAGTTTATGTAAAGTATAAAATCTATGAGATAACAAAAATAAACTCATTTCCTCTCAAGTTACACTATAATTTTAGAAACTACTTTTACTTATACCTTTATTATTCCACTTTGTTTTTCAAAAAAAAAAAAATATTTGTTGATATAAAAATGGTTCTTTTTATGAAAAAGATAAACAAGATGAATGGCTAAGAAATTTTCAAGTAAAGACCTTTACAAACAAATAGGCAAAGAAAATTTATGGTTTAAAAACAAAAATAAAGTTATTTCTTTTCAAGTTACAATAAGAAACCACTAAAATTTTAGAAACTACTATAAAAGATTTCTTAAGTCACATATTGATCACTTTGTTTTTATCAAGAAAATAAATTTCTATGTATGGATGATTTTTATGAAAAACATAAGACATGAGGAAAGAACGAGAAATTTTTAAATAAAGATTTTTGTAAACAATAGACAAAGGAAATTTGTACAAGAAAAATAAATAGGAAGAATAGTGTGTTTTCTAAAATAGTAGAAATTTAGAAAATAGAAAATTTATTTTCAAAAAAAAGTTACTTAGGAAAAATAATAAAACCAACGTAAAGCCTTTTTAGAAAACAAAAGGAAACAAGGTATTTGTTTCAAGAAATCTACAAAAACAATTTTTGAAAACTATATTCTTCCAACATTGTTTTACTCAAGAAAAATAATTGGACAACAAAACACTTGAGCATACTTAAATATAAGTTATATAGTATAAAAAGAGAATTTTCAAACTATATAGATAACTAAGTAGTTATCAAACAAATTTTGATTTCTTGAACCAAAGTTGTTTTGTGTGGAAAACTCATGGTGAACTTTGTCGCCACTGTTTCGAGGCCTATATGACCTTGTTTGTTAAAAGTAATTCTAGAAATGGGTAGATCTTTTCGAGTAAGTAGAAATCGGTATATTATATGCGCGATTCCGAGTTAAAATGACCAAGTTATGGCCATTTTAAGTTGGAACATTCTTTTATACGAACTTCAACGTTTTTTTGACATTGTTTGGTCAAATTTCAAGAAAATCATCAAGAAATACTTATTATGGGTATTTTCTTTGGCTAGGTGACCCCGAGGAAGGATTCCTTTACCTCGAGGATTATTACGATTAACAGAGTGTGTGAACGACTCATCCACCTAGAGGAATAGTCGACATGGCATCGTGAGTTTATTTCCATTAAAAGCTATACTTGTTGTGCTTGTAAATTAGTTGCATTAGAGCTAGGAAAAGATAAACCGATATGTATGTAAAATAATTCTTTGAAAGAATTTTTAAGAATATCGAAGCTGGAATTGTTTTAAATGATTGTTTTAGTATAATTGATTGTATGAAATTCCTTGATCGCCTTAAATATTAAAAATAATTATGCTATGACTTTATAAATAAATGAATTCATGCATACCACGAAGTGAGTCACATTGCATTTTGGGTTATTATCCTTGGGTGAGAAGAGGATAGTAAGCTCATGTCGAAAGCAACACTTGGCGGAAGATCCGAAAGCGATTGCTTGGCGGCTAAGGGAAATGCTTGGCGGAAGATCCGAAAGCAAGGTCAATCAAGTAGATTCGGAATGCTTGGCGATGAGTGCTCGCGAGCATGGAAACATTTTAACTAAAACTACTTGAATTGAGGTTATGTATCACCAAACCCTGAATGGAGGGCACAAATCCATTCAACATATAGTTCCCGGAAAATTATATGCTTGTTTGCCCACGTACTTGTTGCATTACATTTGTTTGTTTAATCAACTTGTTTGAAATTTTGTTACAAGAAGTTATATATGGAAATAGTTCTCACTAAGCCTATTAGCTTACACCCCGATAGATATCTTTTGCAGTTTCCCTACTTATGGTTAAGGCCACGTGGACCCTGCGGGCAGGTAATTTCTTTTTGGGTAATAGAAATTTAGATAAAGTGTAGTATTAGTAATGATGTACAAATATTCATGTAATAGATTAGAGATCGGGGGAATATGTCCCTAAGTTGTAAAACCATTGATAGGAATAAATGATTATTATGAATCCTCTTTTCTTAAATGTGTTATTTATATCTTCTTAGACTTCATAATTCCATATATGGTCCTCTAAAGTTGTGAAAGCACGCCTTACACTTAATATAAAAGCTTTTAGGAATGGCTACGATTGTCATACTTAAGCTTTAATATTAAGTGTGGCGGACTGTCACGTTTAGGGTACCCTTTGGGGCGTGACACTTATGCTTCTTGATAGTTGAGACCACACGAGCGGAACTACCCACACATGATCTGGAGTTAGCCGTAGTTGTCTTTGCTTTGAAGCTTATATATATGGACAAAGGTGTGAAATATATACAATCATAAAAGTCTTAAGTATCTGTTCACACAGAAGGAACTAAATATGAGGCAAAGAAGATGGCTGGAGTTAATCAACGAAAATGATATAGGAATTAGCTAACTATTGTTCGGGAAAGGTAAATGCAGTTGCGGATGCTCGGAGCCGGAAAAATTATGGGGAAGCAGTTGCATTAATCACAAGTCAAAAGGAACTAATAAGAGAATTCGAGAAATTAAAGATTGAATTTATAGGACAAAGTGTGGAACTTGAGATAGCTAATTTGGTGTTGGAACCGACCTTGGTTGAGAGAATCAAAGAGGCTTAACGATATGATGAAGTAATGCAAAAGCTTAAGGGAGATCAAGGAAGGAAAATACTTTGACTTTGTAAGCCCCGGAAAATTTCAGTAAATAATTCTATGATGAACTTCGAAAATAAACCCTAAAAATCAATCCAAATTAAAACCGAACTTTGAACGAGTCCTGAAATATAAACGAAAGTAAGAATTCATTAGTCTTGAGAAAATCTAAAAATAAAATAAGGACTACAAAAGTCCTTAAGTCCAAAAACCATTACGTAAGATAAACTGCTTTACCTAAATCTATACTTCATAAAAATCGGGATAAAAATAAAACACAGTGATAATTTGCTAAAAAGCAAGTTAATCCATAACATGACAATTTGAAGGATCAGGAAATCACAAAGGCCAATTCCATAATTAGGCTTTGGCACGATTAAGAAAACTTTATCTGCCAATAATAAAATATAGACTTTGGAAATTCCCCAAACGACCAGACTAATAATCCTAAGAGACGGAAATCACAATAAAGCCCTAACGATCAAATCAAACTCCCAAGAATCATAGAACGAGTTAGAAATTGAAATCTCGTAATCTTAAGAAGGAAGAATTCAAGAAACAAAATAACAAATTAGATAATCCTTAAGTTAACCAATTGTTCATAAAACCTTAAATTGAAGCAAAAATAAATTCGAAAACAAAACACTATGAAGATCCTTTTTCAAAGAAAATTATAAAAATCAAGATTTCCCCAAAATCATTCTAAAAATCGATATTTGACTCAAACTCAAGAAAATCATATCTGGTAACCATTACCGATATAACTCCGGATATATAATTCAATTCAGGATTTCTGAAAAGCAGTAAGAGATATTAAGTACTTATAAAAATAAAATTTAAAATAAATTTCTCAAACTAAATACGTTGTATAAACAGAAAATCTCAGTTTCCAATTTGGCAAAGGTCTAAACAGGAAAATTATCCGGAAACCCTAACCGGAATACAATAGTGTAAGTCCGGCAATCTAGCGCCCCTAACTCTAGAGGCCGAAAGGTAGTTTAAATATGTAGAATAGCTCGTAGTAATATAAGTTTATTTAAAAACATAAGATTGGTAAATTTTTGACCTATTTTGAACCCGTTCGGATACAGACTTCGAAAAGCATATCCCGGGACTCGAGATATAAAAAATATACCATTAGTACCGTTAGACTCGTAATTCCACGAGATTTCTAAATATATCAGTTATATAATTTTTCGGGTTATAAAAGTTACAATTAAACCTTTTTATCGTATTTTCATTTCTATTGGTAATTGATTAGTATTTTGCACTATTCATCTTATTTCATTACACAATTTTATTATTATTATTATTTTTATAATGTATACCCCGGGTTTCCTAGTAATCAAGTAAACTTCAGAAACCGGAAAATGAAACCCTAAACTAGTTTAATTCAAGCTTTGTGAGAAAGACTTAGAAACCCTAATTCCGACTTTTCCTCGGTTTCTAAATAAAAAACTTTTATTAGAAAATTTAATTTTGAATATAGTTCTTGATTATATTTCAAACCAAGAAAAGATTAGATTTTGAGAAAATTTCAATTCCGAGTCATCCCGAGACTCATTATAGAAAAGCGCGCCCGGAACTAGAATTTCAAAAATATACTTATGAATACTCATTTGAATCGAAATAAAATAAGGATTTCAAAATATAAATTTCATAATTTTCCGGCTTACGAAAAATACAGTTATAACCTTCTTATTCATATTTTTCTTACTACCGGTAATTAAGTTGTCTTGATTACTATTCATTACTATTCACAAGTATCACCTATACTACCTATTTGTACACTCTATAATTCAACCTATGCATTGGCCGGCGTGAATGGCCCCCCCCACAAGCTCCTTGTTCAATTTTTTTTAACTCCTTTTTGTCACATTTAACCTAATTCTACTTAATATATAAGCCACACTTTCTTTCTCTCACTTCATTCTACACATTTCAAAGTTTTTCAAAAGGTAAAAATGCTCTCTTTTTCTCTTCCCCTCTACCCCATGCCGTGAGCCCCCATGCCCATCCACACACACACACAACTTTCTATTTTCTTCTTTTCCTCTCCTATTTTACTCTAAGTAATGAGCTTCTACTCTTTCTACTCATAGATCCTTGTTATGGCAAGGATATTCTTGGATATTTCAATTAAATGTCCCCATGATCTTTTGGTAGGGACAATGAGATATCAAAACAAGAATGCCAAACCATCACAAAGTAGATCTAACCTTTAAAGGAGCTTTCATGCCAAAAGCTTTATGTTTATCCATCAAAAAGTGTTTTGAACAAAAGATCTTTTACAAAAATGTAGTTTTTATTTGTTTCAAAATTTATTTAAGCGCTTGATATAGTAGATCTACCATTTTATTACTCATATTCATGTAGGCATTTAAGATCTCATCATTAATTTGAGTTTATGTGCATCAATGGTCTTTAATGTTTTTGTCCTTAGTAAATAACCTTCCTAGTGTATAGATCTATAGATAGATGAGTTAATAAAGTCAAAAAGGAAAACACTTTTCAAGAAATGAACTTGTGTAAATTCGGATGACTTTAGAAACCTAGGTTAAAAACACTTTTATCAACTTCTAAAATATATTTTACAAGAGAAATGGAGCCTATAGGTAATAGATAATGTTTGGTAGTATTTTTCATGAGTCTAAATAAGTTTTTACTAAAGAAAATGTTGAAAACAAGAGATGAAGTCCAATAGAAGTTTTGAGCTAAAAATCTTGTAGGCAAAATTCGTAATAATGGATAGATGGTTAGAAAACACTATTTTTCCAACTTCAAAAATGGTATTTTCTTAAATAATGAAGTCCTTAGGGTATAGGTAAAATAAATGCTTAAAGTTTTAAGTATAAAATACTTTTTTCTTAAAGGAATCAACTTGAAAATGAAATTTTCTAAATTCGGATTTTTGGAACCACCTTAGTAAAAGACCCTCTTAAAAGTTTATAAATGAAGATTTTATTAAAGAAATAAAGGCCTTAGGATATAACTAATATAAGGGTCAAAATTTCTTTGAACAAAGTGGAGTTTTCCTAAAGAAAATCCTTATAATAAGTAAGTGTGACCAAGTGTAGTAAACTTACTTGTTAACCAATAGCATGAAATGATTTTCTAAGAAAAAGTTTATTTAAATTATTTAAGTCTAAAAAGTTATAAGAACTTAGGCTCATTAGATTTCATATCATGACATTCATGATAGGGAAATCATTACCATGACATTTAGTTTCATTTTGTACTTAGGAATCTCAAGTGCATTCATGAAAACCGCATTTTCGAAATCAATAACACCGCTGTGCAGATCTGATCCCTCATTTCCGAGGCTTAGATATTTTCAAAACTTAATTTAAAATATTAAGAGTTCGTAAGTTCTTAAAAGTCTTTTAAAACAACCATCATATATATCGATTATGGAGATTCAACTAAAAGTCTATGCCTACATCTAGGTCCCGACTTCTTCAAAAAGCTCTTTAAGTTCCAAAAGCTGTACCTGAGGAAAGTGGCCTCTCGAAGATAGCTATAAATATTCATACTGCAATAGGAAACTATGAGGGTATAAGCTTAAGAGCTTAGTGAGTTTCACTTCCAAAATTAAATGCTCAACAAGCAATATATAACAGACAAGTTATATTAACAACCGTATGAAATGCACAAACGCATGAGCATACAATACATAAGACCGTCCGAAAGTCTTATATTGAATGGATTCACGCCCTCCATTTAAGGTTAGGTGTTTTAGGCCCATACGACCTTAGATTTCAATTTTTCTTATTTATATTGCAGTTAATACAAGTGACCACCTACACACATTTTTAATTTTTTCTCATGTATATTGTGGTTGATACAGGTGTCTACCCATACACATTTTCAATTCCGGCCCCTACGCCAACATTCGAGTTTACAGGCCTCTCATTGCCTAGTTATTATGCCTTCTTTCTACAAAGGTATAATACCCTATGCAATGTGACTCACATATGGTATGCATGGCCAATTTAATTATAAGACCATGGCATAATAATTTAACAATTTATGGGTGATCATAGATATTTCAGATACTTCAATTCTACATTAAATCATACAAATATTTACAATAAGCTCATTTCGATATTCTTATCATCAATTCACCTAAGTAGAACTCATACACACAAAGTTAAATTTTTATCTTGCCTTAATTCTAATGCCACTAACATTACAAGCACAATCACAAGCATATAATTTAAAGATAGTGAACTCACTTTGCCATGGTGCGAAAATCCACTTAATCGTAATAGTCCTTAGGAAGGTCTAGTCCATCTCCCAAGTCTCCTAATCAAAAGAAATAACTCTAATGAATATTTCTATGAAGTTTGAATGAACTTATAAATTTTATTCTAACAAGTTTGTCAAAATTCGTCTAAGAGGAAATTCCAACTTAAAACGACCATAACTTGGTCATTTTAACTCAAAATTTTCGCATATTATATACCGATTTCTACCTATTTGACGAGAGCTATCTATTTCTAGAGTTATTTACAACAAAAAAGGTCATTTGGTCCATGAAATTAGGGTACAAAATACTATACGAATTTCCCATTCCATAATTCCACTCTTAATTTCAAAATATGCATCATACTAAAGCTTTGATAGATACTTAGCTATCATTATATCTTATAAGACTCTATCATATACATATATAACTCAATATCACGCATGATTCATGGGTGTTGGTAATTCTAATTCCTCATGTACTTAGATAATGTCAAATAGGATGTATATGTCACGCCCTGCCCCCGCAGGCGACGGCAACGTGATGCCAGGGCAGGCAAACCCACCACTGGCCCCCTAGTGGTAATGGCCGACACCACCATTGCATCATGGTGACCCCAACCAACGCATGCCCCAAAGGGTACCACGGGCACTATAGGTATTGTTACCCTCAGGCAGAGTTGAATCCAGTCTGCAGACTCTAGGATTCGAACCCCAGACCTGAGGCTTTTGCCTGCCCCAAAGGCAGTACCTCTTACCAGTTGAGCTAGTTGGGGTCACCATGATGCAATGGTGGTGTCGGCCATTACCACTAGGGGGCCAGTGGTGGGTTTGCCTGCCCTGGCATCACGTTGCCGTCGCCTGTGGGGGCGGGGCGTGACAGTATAGGACATTATTTTCCTAACTTTGTTTCTACCAAGTGCATCATGTATACATATGCAATGCCAACAAGCTATTGTCATGAAGGTTATGAGATAAACTATCTATATGTATATTCTTAATGGTATAGTACCAAGAATTCTTTTTGAAAAACGTTTGCCTTGCAAAACTTTTGAAATTTATTAGACCTAAGAAAAAGTTTTTCTTCTTGTAAAATCACACTTGCTTTTATCAAAACTCAACCTGGATGACCTATATGGCCATCACCTTCATCATTTGAATAAAAACCTTCATTTTGGGGTTAGATTAAATAGGTGGTTTACCTAATTACGAATTTTACAAAATTTTAAAGAGTGAAAACATTGTTTAATCTATTATTTGAAACCCTTCCTTGTTTTAGGATAATACTTTGGTAAACCTCTCTTATCCTTGTCAAAATTTGATCTTTATTACATGTATCCCCTAAGACTTCCATTTTTCCACAAAAATCATCATTTTGGTATTTGGAAATAGGTGTTTAAATAGTGATCATTTTCAAATCCGAATTTTAAAAGTTTCATTTGAGATTGTTTTCTTTGTAAAACTCATTTAGTCTTTGAAAAACCATTTCCAAATCAAACCTACTCCTTAAGGCTTCCATTTCTTCAATAAAAATCTTGTCTTAGAGTTAAAAAATGGGTGTTCATACTTTAAGCTTTCCTTATTACGAATTTAAAACTTGTTATTGGGATTGAAACATAACTTTTGTAAACTTTTCCTTGTTTTGACAATATTCCTTAGTAGATCTAAGTTTCTCTCATCAAGATCACTCATTTATGATATCTATTCCCTAAGCTGTCATGCCCCGACGGGTACCCTAAACGTGGCAGTCCGCCGTACACAATATTAAAGCCTAAGAATGACCATCAGTCACGCGAAGGCTTCCATACTATGTACAAGGCGTCTAACACATAAAGAGACACATCGGAATGATACATTTTATGTTGATACAATTGAGTAACAATGTAAAGGAAATAATTTACTATTTCAGATACAAATCACTATACTTCAAAATACAAATCATTCAACTTCGATTACATTCATCCACAGACTTCCCTACATAAACTATTACAAGACAAATCATAACTAGCTGATAACTTCAACATTCGCATTCTTTGCCAAAATCCCGGAGTCATTCCCGGCTCCAATCAATTCAGTCCCACTTTGCATTCTTGAGATAACCTGTTCATTTAAACAACTATAGGGGTATAAGCTACACTAGCTTAGTGAGAATTCCCTTAATTCCGTACCATAACAAGCAAGTTATAATCAACCATATGCTATGCATGAACAAACACATGAGCAAACAATTATGTATGGGTATCGGAACCCACACACAGAACGGATTTACGCCCTCCGTATCTTGGGTTAGGGATGGTATTGAAGTCTACACCGCTGCTAGTCCCCAAGCCCTCGGCTCATAGCACTCGCCTCGGCTAGGCTCACACATGGAATGCATCCCCGATGCGCCTTAGTTTCCTATGAATGAGCTCTGATCCCGGGTCTCATTATCCAAACGAGTCCTCGGACCATACCGATCGACCTGCGTAGGAGTAGCACGCTACCAAATGCAATATGTCCGATGCGATGCATGATCAATTTACTTTTTGCTTAGGTCAAAATATTATACATTCTTTAGAGTGACCAGCCAATATCATACACATAACAGAAATAATATGAACAGTGCAGTTATCCAATCAAATCGTGGTTTCGATATGCTTTAGTATTCTTTGGCATACATTCATCACAGCCTCATCATATATCCCATCCCCATTCATATCGATTTTTATCTTGTTCCTATAATCTAATGCAACTAACTACAAGCACAATCAAGGTAACAAAACAAGGAGAAAACTCACTCGGCCATTGGATCCGGTCTTCTAGTAATAATAACCGGTGGTAGGGAATCGTCGAATTCGGGATCACCTAAAAAGGAAGAAATACTCTAATAAGTATTTCAACTCAAACTAATCCAACGACTTCATACGAACTATCAAATTCGTAATTCGCGTCCTAAGCGGGAATTCCAACTTAAAACGGCCATAACTTGGTCATTTTAACTCGGAATCTCGCAAATTATATATCGATTTCTATCTACTTCGAAAGATCTACCTAATTCTAATATTATATTTAAGTTTTGAAAACATTGAAGCTTCGAAAAGGTCAGATCAGATTAGAGCAGCAACAATTTCAATTTCCGAAAAATAGTTTTGTAAGAGTTTGTAATGTTCCTACTATAGAAATTGGCTATACATGCAATATGAATGATTTCCTAACATGAATGACATGAGATGAGCTTAATGTATGCATGGTCTTGATGATTCTTGCTAAAAGAAAATTTCATAACTCCTTATATTACAAGACTTCAAGGATAACTACTTTTAAGAATACTAGTTTCCTAACTTTGATTATTTCCATTTGTTTTGGATTTATTACTTAAGAAAATATAATTATTTTTGTTAAAATTGAGTCTTCATTATATCTATTACTTATGACCTTCATTTCTACATAAAAATTTTCATTTTACACTTTGTAAATATGTTTTCCAATATGATTTACTCAAAAATCCGAATTTTAGAAAATCCACTTTTTGAATGATTCATTTGGGGAAAACTTGTTTAAAACATTAAAATTTAAGGCTTTACTATATCAATTACCTAAGGACTTCATTTAACACATAAAACTTGCAATTTGAGCTCAAATACTAAGTGATTACTTATGCATCATCTCAAATTACGAATTTGACAATTGATCACTAACTCAAAATTTTTCATTTTAATTCCATTACTTGTTTAACACCTTACTCATGCCTAAACTCATTTTAACTTGTAAAAATCATTGCTTAATGATATCTATTACCTATATACTTCATTTTTCACATAAAACATGAGTTTTGGAGTTGATACATGGGTTCTAAAAATTGGTCTTAGTTGGGATCCGAATTTACAAAATTCATTTTTGGTTATATCTTTTGATAAAATCTATCTAAGCTCATGAAAATCCATTCCTTACATATCATATCTTATGAGCCTTTCATTTCTTAAATAAAAACTTCATTTTTGAGTTGGAAAACATGTTTTTAAAATAGGCCTTGGCCAAAATCCGAAAATGGAATTTTTATTTTGAAAATCACATTAGATTCTTGTAAAAAGAAGTCTTGATGATATTCATATATTAAGCCTTCATTTTCTTAAGAAAAATTACATTTTGACACTTGGAAAGTGGTTTTTAAATATTGGTCTTGCCAAAATACGAATTTCACAAATTTTATTCAAGTTCAAATCTAAGATCTACACATAATATGAACATACACCTAGATGAAACCCATGAAAACAAACTTTAAACTCATAGATCTAAACTTTGCTCATCAAAATTACTCATTTATGTTATCTATACCCTAAGCCCTTCATTTTAAATGAAAAATACACATTTTGAAGTTGAAAAACCACTTTTCTAAATATGGTTCCATTTTCATCCGAATTTTCAAAATTGATTTTTGTTGAAAATAAATAGATCTTGAGTTTCTACAACTTCCTACCATCATCATGCTATCACAAGTTGCTCATGAACATAAAACAAAGATCTAATGCATTTTATGAACTCAAAACTCTAGATCTAGTTTTCTAAACTAGTTTTAAATGCATGAACACATGTGAATGAAGATATATGCATAAATCATAGGTAATAACAAAAATAATAACTCATATAGCAAGATCTATGGCATAAACAAAAATCAAAGCTACAAAAAGTTAGATCTACAAATATAATAACTTTAAACAAGAAAATAATATGATACAAGATAATAATAGGGAAGAGAGAGTGTTTCATTTTTGGCATCATCATCCTAAGCTTTTAAGCTTATGGAAGGTCATTTGATGCATGAAACCTTCATTACACTTTACCTATATCACCTATGGAAGCTTTGAGAAGAAGATTTGCTTGAAAATCTTCAAGAAATATGTGTGGAAGCTTAAGAATGGAATGGCGGCAGCTTGGTTATGGTAAGAAACAAGAAAAAATGAAGAAGAAAAGAGAGGAAAAGAGAGGAAAAGAGAGAGGGTTTCAAAAAGGAAATGAAAGGAAATAATAAAGAGGCATTAAATGGAGATAGAATTGTATTAAATGAAAGGGAAAAAAAATAAAACAAGAGCAGCCAAGGACCCATGCTGCACGTGAATTCTAAAGAGAGGAGAGAGAGGGTTTTGTTTGAATTTTGACTTGAAATTGATTTGTGTAATAAATGTATTATGTAGCTTTCTTAAGAAGGAGTAGAATATAATTAAATTGGTCAAAATATGAGTAAATAAAGGACAATGGCAGCCATGAATGAGTCAAAAATCTGCCATGAATTGTGGGATAATGTGTAGAAAGATTGAAGTGAAAAGGAAGTGATATGTGTAAGGTGTACTTGAAGGTATGGGTTGTAAAAGTACTTTATTAATAAAATAAAATAAAATAAAATAAAATTGGAAAATTTATTCAAATAATTGTAGCAGATTTTTCATAATTAAAATTAAATAATTATTTGAATTATTTTAGTATTTAACAAATATGTTACCGGTATGATCAAAATACGCGAATATGGGCTATAAATAATATTTTTATAACCCGAAAAATTATAAAAATTATTTTATGAAAAAAAAATATTTTAAAATATTTTCCAATTATTAAATTATTTATTTTATTTTAGTATCGAGTCTTAAACAGAATCTGATCCCGTAAAGACCCGAAACGAACTAAATTTTAGAAAAACAAAATTTTTTATAACATATAAAATATTTATCTAAAAATATAAGACTTTAGAAGAATAATAAAATTTTGTAATGAAATAAAAATGAATAGTGCAAAAGACTAATCAATTATCGGTAATAATGAAAATACGATAAAAAGGTTATAACTATAACTTTTATAACCCGAAAAATTTCATAACTGATATATTTAGAAATCTTATGAAATTACGAGTCTAACGGTACTATTGGTATGTTTTTGATATCTCGAGCCCCGGGACACGCTTTTCGAAGTCTGTATCCGAACGGGTTCGAAATAGGTCAAAAATTTACCAATCTGATATTTTAAACAAACTTATATTACTATGAGCTATTCTATATTTAAACTACATCTTGGCCTCTAGGGTTAGGGGCACTAGATTGCCGGACTTACACTATTGTATCCGGTTAGGGTTTCGGGTGATTTTTCGGTTTAGACCTTTGCCAATTTGGAAACTGATATTTACTTCATACAACATATTTAATTTAAGAAGTTTATTTTAATTTTATTTTTGTAAGTATTTATTATCTTTTAACGTTTTCGTAATTTTTGAATTGGGTTTCATTTTTGAAAGTTAATCGTTATTTACTTTTTAATAATTCGTTTTTGGGATCTATATTATCTGATTTTATAAGTCGGGGTTACGTATAGAGTTTGTCGTATGTAGTGGTTTTGGAATTGAAGTATGTTGAGTTCTTATTTTTTCATTTTAAGGATTCTTATTTTCCTCAAGCTTTGGAAATTTCTGGATTCGCTCGTGTTTTTGGACTAGTTGAAATTCGGTTTTAATTTGGAGTGATTTTTAGGATTTATTTTCGAAGTTCATCTTGAAATTATTTATTGAAATTTTCCGGGACTTACATAAGCTCTTTATTTTCAATGTAAAATACACATTTTGAAGTTGAAAAATAGCTTTTCTAGATATGGTTCCTTTTTTATTCGAATTTTCAAAAATCATCTTTGTTAAAGTAGATCTTGAGCTTTCTAGTATTCTCCTACTATCATCATGCTATTACAAGTTATTTATGAACATAAAACAAAAACCTAATGCATTTATGAACTCAAACAACTAGATCTAGTTTACTATACTAGTCATAAATGCATGAACATATAATGATTTGTGAATATGATTAGATGATGGATATATGCACAAATCATTAATAATAACAACATAACTTGATAATAAAACAACGTAATAGCAAAATAACTCAAATAACAAGATCTATACCATTGTGATGGTAAGGATCTCATGTTCAAGTATTTTCACATCCCTAGCTTAAAGCTCATGGGGATTTTTTAGTGGAATCACACATGAATGGTCTTGCCACTACATGTTTTTAAGGTAATAAGGTATAGATCTATTACTTATTGGATGTGTGAAGTAAGAAACTTGAAAGAAAAAAAAAATGTCGTGAGAATGTGTGTGTGTATGCCGGCAATGAGAGGAGGAGAGGGAGAGAAAAATTGTTTCAAAAGTTAGTTTTTATAAGGAAAGAAAGGAAGAAAGTGAAATAAAGTTAGTATAAAGGGGTATATATAGAGAAATGGATTAGGGTTTACTTTAATTAAACAAAAGAAAAATAAAACAAATTGGAGAGAGGGAAAGAGGGAAAGGGGGCACCAGTTTTGGGGTATGGGGAGAGACAGAGATGTGTTGTGTATGTTTTAAAATTAAATAAGTAATTTAAGTAGTAAAAGTTGTATTGGAAAAGTAATTTGAAAAAGAAAATGATGAAATAGTAGGAATAGGTTATAAGGATGTAAGAAATAGGTTATGGGTAGTCGTATTTGTAAACCCCCAAAGTTTTGTGATCTATTAAGCTTAAACCCTAATTAGAAGGTCAACCGGAAATCCTAAAGTCAACAAAACCCTAGTTAGATGTAACCGTTCAAGTCCAGCAATCCCGTGTAAGCAATCCCTTGTAAGCAATCCCAAGAAAGTAAGTAAGAGATTAGTATGTAGAATAATTCGTAATAACATGAGAAAGCTTAAAAGTATTAGATTAGTTAAACTGCGATTCATTTTGAGCATGATCAGATACAGTTTTCTAATAGCGTGTCCTAAGGCTCATAATGGTAAAAATATTCTGGATATACAGTTAGACTCGTAAAAATATAAGGTTTTCAAAAATATCAGTTTCAAAATTTTTCGGTAACTAAAAATATCAGATTTCACAATTATACGTGTATTTTCTTACTACCGGTACTTTAATTGCCATGTCTACTTTGCATTATACTATTTATTACTATTCTACACTATTTATCTATCTCTACTTTTTCTTACAACCTACTCTTACAACCATACCTCTATTTTCTTACAATTTTCATTTCCAATACAACTTCACATCTTTCATATCTTACTTTTCATTAACAAAAATACAAAAAAAAAAAAAGAAAATTTCTCTTCCTCTCTTTCACTCATGCATGCACTGGCCCCCTCTTCTTTCCCCTCAATTTGTTTTATTTTTCATTTATTTAATTAACATAAATTTTCCTATAAATACCCCATCTTCCTTTCACTTCCTTCACACCTTTCATATACTAAAATTACTCTCTCAAAATTTCTACAAGAGTTCTCTCAAAGTTCTATCAAGTTTAGTTTTCATAGGTAATACTTCTTTAAGTTTCCTTTATATTCATTTACTTAGTATGAACATAATGTGTGTTTTCTAAAACCATAAAGATTAAGAAAGCAATAATATATTCATACTTTGTTTTTATTCATGAATCTATTATATTTTATGTTGCTTTCATATATATTTAACTGAATATATCAATACAGCTATATATATCATTTAGAGCATATAAGCTCCTTGTTATTGCAATTTATTTACTTCCTTTGCAATTTATTTATTTACCTTGCAATTTATTTACTTTCAAGTTGTTACGCCCCATAGGGGTATCATAAACGTAACAGTCCACCATATTCCATATAAGACTCTCAAATTACTATCCAAGTCCTTCGGGAGTCTTGTACAGATGTAAGGTGTCACGTCCCATAAGGGTATCCTAAATGTAACAGTCCGCCACATACTATATAAGACTCGAAATTCTATCGAGCCCTTCGGGAGTCTTATATAGATGTGAAGTGTCCCTTTACGACAATAGAATACTCAATCGATGGAGTTAAGAAGTTTAATGTGGCATTCATTAACCATAGATAATAAACCAAAACACATATATAAATTACAAAGTCTAAGGAGCATTCCCCCGCAAAATAATATTAAGTCCATTACAGTCATCCAGAGTCCCTTAGTTTCCAACGGAAGTCTAAACAAAATCGAAATAAACTTCTAAAGGAAACTCTTAGCTCCGGTACCTGAGCTGTAGCCTGCCTTGGCCTAAGCCAAATGAATTAATGCTGCAACAAGTAGAAACTATAGGGGCGTAAGCTAACTAGCTTAGTGAGTTAAAACTTCCATGTCACAATTAAGACAAATCATTCAAGCAAGTGGTTACTCAAGCAAATGATATGCATCAAACAAATGAGTTCAACAAACATATGACCAGCCGGAAATCATATGTGGATGGACTTGCGCTCTCCATCCGGGTTAGCAGATTAACGAATCCTGCAGTACGATGCCGTTTAAGCTCACGGTCAACTGAACAATAATTGTTTTATTGATCACAATTAACCAACAATTTCATTTTATGGATCACGATTAACCAACATATTCGTTTTATGGTCATGAAAAACCAACAAATGCTAATGCTCCATCCCCGTCGTGATATGAATGAGTTCAATTATAATTGAGGTCCAATAATAGATTAATCCAATTCTTTTAGGTGACCAACAATTATTCAGAGAATCAATATAACTCCGCTACAAGCAGCAGCTTAACACCCGGTTTCGATATTCTTAAGTTCAACTTCACATATCAACAGCAGACAAGTATATAATTCCCATATACCCCATCATGCATATTCATTTTTATCTTTGTCTAAACAACTAATGCCACTATCATACAATCACAAGCAATAATTAAGAGCGGAAGTAATACTCACTCGGCCATGGTACGCCGGTCTCTTAATAGTAGTAGTCGAGTGGTAGGGTATCGTGTGCTCGGGATCACCTACCAAACAAGAACAACCTAATAAGAATCTCATCACTTAGCTAATTCAAGCTATGCATCTAAGCTACACAAAATCGGAATTCTCGCTATTTGCGGAAGTTCCAACCTAAAACGGCCATAACTTGGTTATTTTAACTCGAAATTTCGCAAATTTTATATCGATTTCTATCTACTTCGAAAGATCTATCTATTCTAATATTATTTTAAAGTTTTGAAAAAATTAAGGTCACGGAACAGTGGGATTAAATCTGTTCTGTAACTTCTCCTTTTCCGAAAAATTGTTTCGCATTTGGTAAAAATGTTTCTAGTTGATGACTCATGTATAGATGGTATATGAATGAATTCCTAGTATGAATGTCATGTAATGAGCTCAATATGTGCATGGTCTTGATGATTTTTGATGATGAACTCTTATGAACTCCTAATTATTATAAAACTCCATGATGGTCACTTCTAAAAATCTATTTTTTCCAACTTTGCATTCCCTAGGTTTTTTAGGATTCTATTCTTGGAACTTACTTGTTATCTAAATAAAAATGAGTCCTTAACACCTATACTATCCATGACCTTTATTTATGCATAAAAATCCACATTTTTCACTTGGCGAATATGTTTTCAAATAAACTTTTCACAAAAATCCGAATTTTGGAAATTTTCTTTTCTTGCATTTTTCCTATGAGAAAACTTGTTTAATGCACAAAATTTGAAGCTTTATTATATCTATTGTCTAAGGACTTCATTTAACTCATAAAACATTCAATTTAAGCTTGGATACTAAGTGTTTATGTAGGCATTATTCCAAATTACGAATTTAACAAACTAATCACTATCTCAAGATTTTCCATTCTAACTCCACTACTTGTTTTACATATTACTCATGCCTAAACTCATTAAACTTGTAAAAATATTCCTTAAAGATACCTATTACATATACCCTTCATTTTTCATGTAAAATATGAGTTTCAAAGTGGTTTTAGTGGTTTTTAAAATAGGGTTCCAAAATCATCCGAATTTCCATAAGACATTTCTAGCAAAAATCTTTTCTTTTTCAATTACCTCATATACATGAAGATCTATCATCTAACACATCTATACACATGCAAGGCTAAGCTTTTATGATCATTAATGCATGAAAGCTCAAAATAACCATATGAACATAAATGTAGATGAAGGTATGATGTCTAAACACTAGATCTACCATATATAGTGCATGAATCATGAGTTTCATGGCATGAACATAACTTTCTATGCTAGATCTCTACTTTACATGCATGAACAAGATGATATCCAACAAAAACTCTTTTAAACACTAGATCCACTTCTTGTGATGGCTTGATATTCTTGTATTAGTGTTTTCATGTCCCTAGCATATGCTCATTGGGATTAAAAGTGGAAAACACACAAGAATGGCCTTGCCATTACAAGATTTAGGACTAACAAAGCTTGGAATCATCATCTAAGGATGATTTGAAGAAGAAAAGAAGATGAAATAAATTTGTGGAGTGTGTGTATGTGTGTGTGTGTCACGGCAACTTAGAGAGGAGAGGGAGGGTTTCAACCTTGTAAAATTTTGAAAGAGTGAAAATGAGAGAGAGAGAGAAAAGGAGCTTATATAATGAATAGATTAGGGTTTTAATTGATTAAAAATAGTAAAAATAAAACAAAAATGGAGGGGAAATTGGGGGGGGGGTGTCGGCCAAGTGTGTGAGGAGAGAGAATTTGTTTGATAAAATTTGTAATTTATGTAATAAAATGTAATAATGTAATAATTAATTAGGAAACAAAATTTCTTGGAAAAGAAAATTGTAATGAGTAGTTGTAAGGATGTAAGAATAGGGTATGGGTAGTGTGTAGTGTAGGTTGTACTTGTGAATAGTAGACAAGACATCTACTTTACCGGTTGTAACGAAAATACGGGAAAAAGGCTATAACTGTAATTTTTATAGCCCGGAAAATTATAAAATTTATATTTTTGAAATCCTTATAAAATTTCGGTTCTAATGAATATTGGAATATTTTTCTGAGTTTGTGGTCCCAGGGCACATTTTTCCGTAATTGAGCTCGGGAAGGCCCGGAATTGAAAAATTCCCGAATTTAAAACTTTCTAAGGTTTAAAATATACTTTAAAACAATAATTAATATTCATTTACTTTATAAAACTTCTTTTATTATGAAACTGAAGGAAAGCCGGATTTAGGGTTTCTAAGCTTCTCTCACTAGACTTAAACTGGACTGGATTAGGGTTTCGCTTTTCAACTCCTAGGGTTTACTTGACTACTGAGAATATCAGGGTTTACAACCTCCCCACCTTAAACAGAGTTTTGTCCTCAAAACTGAACTGACGTACCTTATCCTTCAAATAACTCGAGGTATTTTCTTCGGATCTCCTCCTCAGCTTCCCAAGTTGCGTCCTCAAAGGCATGATTTCTCCATGATACTTTAACATAGTGGATGTCCTTATTCCCTAGCCTTTGAGTTTTCTTATCCAATATCTTTACGGGGTGTTCTTCGTATGTCAGGTTTTCCTTTAGTTGGATCGGTTCCAATTCCAAGATCCTTTCTAGGTCGGCCATATACTTTCTGAATACTGACACATGGAACACGTTGTGAATCCCGGATAGATTTGGTGGTAAAGCTAGCCGATAAGCCAGATCCCCGACTCTTTCCAAGATTTCAAAAGGTCCAATATATCTCGGGCTCAGCTTTCCTTGTGTACGCATTCTTTTAATACTTTTAATCGAACTTATCTTCAAGTACACATGGTCACCTACCTTGAATTCGAGTTCTCTTCTTTTCAGGTATGCCCAACTCTTTTGCCTATCCTGAGCTTCTTTCATTTTCCGCTGGATTACCTTTACTTTATCGGCGGCTTCTTGTACCAATTCTGACCCAATAGCTATCTTTTCCACTTCATCCCAAAACAGAGGGGATCTACAGCGCCGTCCGTACATAGCTTCATAAGGTGGCATCTGAATGGTTGAGTGATAGCTATTCTTGTACGCAAACTCGATTAGATGCACATGACTATCCCAACTCCCTTTGAATTCCAAGGCACACGCTCTCAACATGTCTTCCAGGGTTTGGATCGTCCGCTCAGACTGTCCATCAGTCTGAGGTGATATCGTACTAAAATGCAACTTGGTGCCCAAACTCTTTTGCAGACTTGTCCACAACTTAGACACAAATCTTGGGTCTCTATCCGAAATAATCCCTGCAGGTATGCCATGTAACCGTACGATCTCCCGGATGTAGATCTTAGCTAACTTTTCCATTGAATAAGTCATATTTATGGGTAAGAAGTGCGCCGACTTGGTTAACCGATCCACTATTACCCATACAGAACCACAACCAGAAGGAGTCTTGGGAAAACCACACACAAAATCCATAGATATCTGATCCCACTTCCACTCGGGAATGGGCAAAGGCTTTAACAATCCACCCGGCCTTTGGTGCTCTATTTTCACCTGTTGACAAACCGGACATTTCATTACATAATCTGCCACGTCTCTCTTCATGCCGTTCCACCAATAGCAACTTTTCAAATCTTGGTACCTCTTAGTACCTCCCGGATGTATGGTATAACCGGAGTTATGAGCTTCACTCATTATTTCCTTCCTCAACTCTTCATCTTCTGGTACACATAACCTTCCTTTCATTCTGATTACATCCTCATCATCTATTGCAAAGTCAAGGTACTTCCCTACTTGGGTTTCCCTTTTAATCTTTTGTATCACTTCGTCATACCTTTGGCCTTCTTTGATTCTTTCTATTAGGGTCGGTTCCAATACCAGATTGGCTATCTCAAGCTCAGTACTTTGGTCTATGAACTCAATCTTTAGTTTCTCAAAATCCCTAATAAGATCCCTTTGACTTGTGATCAAGGCGGCTACCTCCCCATAATTTTTCCGACTTAGGGCATCCGCGACTGCATTAACTTTCCCTGGACAGTAATTTATTCCTAAAGCATAATCTTTTATTAGTTCTAACCATCTCCTTTGTCTCATATTTAGCTCCTTTTGTGTGAACAGATATTTAAGGCTCTTATGATTCGTGTATATCTCACACCTCTGTCCATATAAATAGTGTCTCCATAGTTTCAAGGCGAAGACAACTGCGGCCAATTCCAGATCATGTGTAGGGTAGTTCTGCTCGGGGTCTCAACTGTCGAGAAGCATATGCAATAACTTTCCCTTCCTGCATTAATACGCATCCAAGGTTCCTTGAGGCGTCACTATGCACTGTATAGGACTTTTCCGGGTCTGGTAGAACCAAAATCGGTGTCGATACCAGTCGTCGTTTCAATTCCTGGAAGCTCTGTTCCCTCTTATCTGTCTAAACAAATTTCTCGTTCTTTTGGGTCAATTGAGTCAGTGGCTTGGCTATTTTCGAGAAATCCTTCACAAACTTGCGATAGTAGCCAACCAATCCCAAGAAACTTCTTACTTCAGTAACCGTTTGTGGCTATTTCCATTCCACTACAGCCTTAATCTTTTCGGGGTCAACTGATATACCATCACCAGTTACCACATGTCCAAGAAAAGATATCCTATCCAACCAAAAATCACATTTGGACAATTTGGCGTACAACTTGTTTTCCCTTAAGGTTTGCAACGCCAAACGAAGATGTTCCTCGTATTGTTCCTTGGTCTTCGAATATAGTAGGATGTCGTCTATGAAGACTGTCGTGCCCTAACGGGTACCTTAAACGTGACAGTCTTCCACACTCCATATTAAAGCTTAAGTATGACCACCTTAGTCATTCCCAAAAGCTTTTATATTAAGTGCAAGGCATGCTTTCACAACTTTAGAGGACCATATATGGAATTATGAAGTTTAAGAATATATAAATAACACATTAAGAAAAGAGGATTCATAATAATCATTCATTCATATTAATGGCTTTACAAACTTAGGGGCATTTCCCTTGATTACTAATCTATTACATGGATATCTGTACATTAATACTAATACTACATTTTATCTAAATTTCTATTATCCAAAAGAGATTACCTGCCCGCAGGGTCCTCGTGGCCTTAACCATAAGTAAGGAAACTGCAAAAGATATCTATGGGGGTGTAAGCTAATAGGCTTAGTGAGAACTATTTCCATAAATAACTTATTGTAACAAGATTCAAACAAGTTGATTAATCAAACAAATGTAATGCAACAACCATGTGGGCAAACAAGCATATAGTTTTCCGAGAACTATATGTTGAATGGATTTGCGCCCTCCATTCGGGGTTTGGTGATACATAACCTCAATTCAAGCAGTTTTAGTTAAAAAGTTTTCATGCTCGTGAGCACTCATCGCCAAGCATTCCGAACCTACTTGATTGACCTTGCTTTCAGATCTTCCGCCAAGCATTTCCTTTAAGCCGCCAAGCAATCGCTTTCGGATCTCCTGCCAAGTGTTGCCTTCGACATGAGCTTACTATCCTTCTCACCCAAGCATAATAACCCAAAATGCAATGTGACTCAATTCGTGGTATGCATGAATTCATTTATTTATAAAGTCATAGCATAATTATTTTTAAATTTAAGGCGATTAAGGAATTTCATACAAATCAATATTATACTAAAACAATCATTTAAAACAATTCCGGCTTCGATATTCTTAAAAATTATTTCAAAGAATTATTTTACATATATATCGGTTTATCTTTTCTTAACTCTAATGCAACTAATTTACAAGCACAACAAGTATAGCTTTTAATAGAAATAAACTCACGATGCCATGTCGTCTATTCCTCTAAGCGGATGAGTCGTTCACATACTCCACTTAATCGTAATAATCCTTGGGGTAAAGGAATCCTTCCTCGGGGTCACCTAGCCAAAGAAAATACCCACAATAAGTATTCCTTGATGATTTTCTTGAAATTTGACAAAACAATGTCAAAAGAACGTTAAAGTTCGTATAAAGGAATGTTCCAACTTAAAATGGCCATAACTTGATCATTTTAACTCGGAATCGCGCATGTAATATACCGATTTCTATCTACTCGAAAAGATATACCCATTTCTAAAATTATTTTCAACAAACAAAGCCATATAGGCTCCGAAACAGTGGTGACAAAGTTCACCACGAATTTTCCAACACAAAACAACTTTGGTTCAAGAAATCAAGATTTGCTTGATAAATACTTAGTTATCTATATAGTTGAAAAATTATCTTTTTATAACTATATAACTCATATTTAAGCATGCTCAAATGTTTTGTTGTCCAATTATTTTTCTTGGGTAGAACAATGTTGGAAGAATATAGTTTTCGAAAATTGTTTTTTGTAGATTTCTTGAAATGAATACCTTGTTTCCTTTGTTTTCTAGAAAGGCTGCTGATTTTATTATTTTTTCCTAAGTAAATTTTTCAAAATAGATTTTCTATTTTCTAAGTTTCTACTATTTTAGAAAATACACTATTCTTCCTATTTATTTTTCTTGTACAAATTTCCTTTGTCTATTTGTTTTGCAAAAATCTTTACTTGAAATTTCTCATTCTTTCCTCATATCTTATGTTTTTCATAGAATCATCCATGCATGAAAATTTTTTTTCTTTATAAAAATAATGTGGAACAATTAAGAACTTTTTGTAGTAAAACTAGTTTCTAAAAATCTTATTGATTTCCTCTTGTAACTTGAAAAGGAATAACTTTATTTTTGTTTTCAAACCATAGATTTTCTTTGCTTATTTGTTTGTAAAGGTCTTTACTTGAAAATTCCTTAGCCATTCGTCTTATTTACCTTTTTATAAAAAGAACCATTTTTGTATCAACAAATATTTTCTTTTGAAAAATAAGGTGGAATAATAAAGGTTTAAGTAACTTTTTAAAGTAAAAGTAGTTTCTAAAATTATAGTGAGTTCTTTTTGTAACTTGAAAAGGAATGAGTTTATTTTTGTTGTCTTATAGATTTTATACTTTACATAAACTTATCTCTAAGTGACAAAATTCTTCTTTTGTTTAATTATTTTTAGAAATTAAAATTTTTGGACAACAATCTAAATGAACATGATTGTGAGAATAATAATAAACAAAATAACATAAAACATAAATAATAAAGTCAAGTATTGGAGTCTTAGCTTTTTCAAGGCTCCCAGGACTAAGAAGTAGACTAGTCCCATAACAAAATAAAATGTAAGAAAGAAAAACTTATTTTGACTTGATGAGGACAAGTCTAAGACTAGATGCTTGTCTTAATTTTAACAAGGAATAAATAAATAAATTGCAATGGAATAAATAAATAAATTACTTTGCATGAAATAAATAAATTGCAAGTGAGCTTATATGCTGTAAAGAATATGTATATATATATATAGATAATAATATATTAACAATATTAAAACAACATAAACATAAAATGGATTGGCATGAACAAGAACAGTACATGAACATAATGTAGTTTCCATAACTTATGGTCTTTGGAAACTCACATTATGGTCATGTAAAGTTACATGACATGAAGAGAGAAAGAAGAATATGAAGTGGTTACCTAAAGAAGATTTTGGTATGGTTATGTGGTTATAGGTTTTGGTTTGTTGGTAAAAGTGGTTGTGGAATTATTTTGAGAGAGTTTTGCGATGGTATTTTGAGAGTGTTTTGAGAGGAGATTTTGGGAGAGTTTTTGTAAGAATTTGTGGGTAGTGAATGTGTGAAAAAAGTGAAGGAGGAGGGGGGTATTTATAGGAAAATGTGGAGTGAATTTTGTGTGATTAAAATAAAGTAAAATTGAAACAAAATTGAGGGCATATGGGGGGAGTAGCGCCGGCCATGCTTGTAATAGAGGGGGAGTGATTTATTTTTTTGACTTTTGTTAAATGAAAGATGTAATGTGTAACGTAGATATGAAATAAAGTTATGGGAAAGGTAAAAAGTTAAGATTATAGGTTATGTAGTGTGTAAGAATAGGTGTAAGAAAAGTAGAGATAAAAAGAATAGTGTAGAATAGTAATGAATACTGTAATGTAAGATAGATATGACTAATAAAGTACCGGTAGTAGAAAAATACGCGTATAATAGCTATATCTGTTATTTTTAGCTACCGAAAAATTTTGAAATTGATATTTTTGGAAAACTCATATTTTTACAAGTCTAATGGTGTATTCAGAATATTTTTACTATTCTGGGCTCCCGGACATGCTTTTCGAGAACCGTGTCCGATCGGGTTCAAAGGACACCTGAAATTCACGAAATTGATATTTTTATAAAACCTATGGTAATTACGAACTATTCTAGCTAATTATTCCAACTTCGTTTTTCAAGGCCAAAGAAAACGGCAATGCCGGATTTAATTGGTTACGGTAAACTAGGGTTTTGTTGACCTTTAGGGTTCCGTTTGACTTCTGGTTTAGGGTTTTATGCTAAACCGATTCCGAAAATTTGGGGGTTTACAAAGACTATTACACACTTGTCCAAAAGTGGCTTGTAAACTCTGTTCATAAGGTCCATAAATGCAGCTGGTGCATTAGTCAGCCTAAACGACATCACTAAAAACTCGTAGTGTCGATAACGAGTACAAAAAGCCGTCTTTGGTACATCCTCAGGCTTTATTCTTAAGTGATGGTATCCCGAACGCAGATCAATGCGTGAAAACACGTAAGCCCCTTGCAGTTAATCAAACAAATTGTCGATTCTTGGCAGAGGATACCGATTCTTGATAGTTACTTTATTTAACTAATGATAATCGATACACAGTCTCATTGATCCATCTTTTTTCTTTACAAACAAGACAGGTGCGCCCCATGGCGACACTCTTGGTCTTATGAATTTTTGATCCAAAAGTTCCTGCAATTGTGTCTTTAACTCTTTTAATTCAGCCGGTGCCATCCGGTATGGTGCTTTGGATATCGGTCCAGTGTTTGGAGCTAAAACAATCTCAAAATCAATTTCTCTTTTTGGTGGTAATCCTGGCAAAATTTCTGGAAACACATCTAAGTATTCATTTACCACTGGTATATTCCTTTCTTCCCGAGTTTCCTCTTTGTCCAAGACACCTTCAATAGGTATTATCTCTTCATCCTCCATCATCAATTCAGAAGAGTTTAACCCAAACCTTCTTGGGACTAAGGTCCTCCCACAAATTCTACTTTTCCTCCCGATTGATCATAGAAACACACTGTCCTCTTTTGGCAATCCACTACTGCTTTTACTTTACTTAGCTAACTCATCCCGAGGATAACTTCGTATTTACTCATCTCCAATAATTAAATCACTTTTGGAGTAGTGCTCGTGAATTTCCAATGGACAGTCCTTTATCAATTCTCAGGTTGACACAACGCTTCCAGTAGGTGTCTTAATCCTCAAACTAACAGTAGTTGTGGCTATAGGTAATCCAAGTTGATTAGCCAAACTAGTGGTGATGAACGAACGCATCGCTCCTGTGTCAAACAAAACATAAGCCTTCATGTTATTCACCCGTATGTATCCTGAGGTCAACAAACATCCATCACTTATCAATCCTAAAACACTCTCAAAGCTACCTACATGGGGTTCTTACTTCCACCTTTCCCATAAACATATTTAATTTAATTCAAACAACAATTCAAATTAATAAATTGATTTTAACTTAAGAGGGTTTCTATTACTAACCTGTCACCAGGCCGCCTTCTGCGCCGTCACTTTGATCCAAGGCTGCTAATTCCACTTCCTCATCCTCATCTTCCTCTACCATCCATTGGCCTTCAAAGTTATATAGCCTCATCCCATGCATTGCCGAAGCTGTATGGCTCCCACTTTTACTACCTGACCTCATAGGGTTGGTATTGCTTAAAGTCCCAAAGGGTCGAGCGGCTACACTTTTCCGTTGGGAACATTCAGAGGCCAAGTGCCCCTTCTCCTTGCAAATAAAGCAAGTCACGACCATCTTCTTCGGGCACGTATAAACCATATGACCAGCATCACCACAGTAATAACATTTGTTCCTCAACAGTGGGCATTGCCTAGGTACATGATTCCCCTTGCATTTCCAACAAGTGACATTAGCTTTAAACTGGGTCGGCTTCCCACTAGGGTCATCCTTAAACCCCTGGTACGGTTTGTACCTCTTTCCTAATCCCAAACTTGAGGCGTCAAACGGCCTTTTTCCAAATACTCTCTTGTTAGGTCCCTGGTATTTCCTTTTTCTGGCCCCTTCAATCACTCGGGCCTTTTCTACCATCTCAGGGTAGGTCCTTACTCCAAACTCTTTCAATTTAATCCGTAACTCCTCATATAGACCTCCCAAAAATACCTGTTTCTTCAACTCTTCACTATCCCTGAAAGACTCAGGTGCATATTGCAGCAAGTGGACGAACTCAGTCTCATACTGTTCCACAGTTCTCCCAAAAATACCTGTTTCTTTAACATGGAGGAAGTCAGCACTATATTTTACTGTCACTCCCCATAGGGTATCCTAAACGTAACAGCCCGCCACATACTATAAAAAACTCTCGAATTTCTATCCGAGCCTTTCAGGAGTCTCGTATAGATGTAAAGCGTCCCTTTACGACAATAGAATACTCAATCAATGGAGTTAAGAAGTTTAATGTGGCATTCATTAGCCATAGATAATAAACCAAAACACATATATATACTTTACAAAATCTAAGGGGCATTCCCCCGCAAAATAATATCAAGTCCATTACAGTCATCCTGAGTCCTTTAGTTTCCAACGGAAGTCTAAACAAAAGCGAAGTAAACTTCTATGGGAAACTCCTATCTCCGGTACCTGAGCTGTGGCTTGTCTCGGCCTAAGCCAAATGAACTCGTGCTGTAACAAATAAAAGCTATGGGGGCGTAAGCTAACTAGCTTAGTGAGTAAGAACTTCCATATCACAATTAATACAATTCACTCAAGCAAGTGATTATTCACGCAAATGTATGCATCAAACAAATGAGTTCAATAAACATATGACCAGTCGGAAATCATATGTGGATGGACTTATGCCCTCTATCCTGGGTTAGCAGATTAACGAATCCTGCGGTACGACGCCGTTTAAGCTCACGGTCAATTGAACAATAATTCGTTTTATGGATCACGATTAACCAACATACTCGTTTTATGGATCACGATTAACCAACATACTCGTTTTATGGATCATGATTAACCAACATATTCGTTTTATGGATCACGAAAGACCAAACAATGCTAATGCTCCATCCCCGTCATGATATGAATGAGTCCAATTATAATTGAAGTCAGATATACATTAATTCGATTCTTTTAGGTGACCAACAATTATCCGCAGACAATCCATATAAAATGCTAGCTAATCAATCAATAGCTTAACACCTGGTTTCGATATTTGTTAAGTTCCATTTCACACATCAACAGCAAACAATATATAATTCCCATATACCCCATCATACGTTTCCATTTTTATCTTTGCCTACACCACTAGTGCCACTAACAATACAATCACAAACATTAATTGAGAGTGGAAGTAGTACTCACTCGGCCATGGTTCGCCGGTCTTTCAGTAATAGTAATCGGGTGGTAAGGTATCGTCTTGCTCGGGATCACTTACCAAATAAGAATAATCCTAATAAGAATCTCATCATTTAATTATTCCAAGCTATGCATCTAAACTAGATGAATTTGGAATTCGCGCTATTTGCGGAAGTTCTAACTTAAAACGGCCATAACTTGGTCATTTTAACTCGGAATTTTGCAAATTTTATATCGATCTCTACCTACTTCGAAAGATCTATCTATTTATAATATTATTTTCAAGTTTTGAAAACAGTAAGGTCACGGAACAGTAGGATCAGATCTGTTCCGTAAAATCTCCGATTCCGAAAAATTGTTTTACATTTGATAAAAATGTTCTTAGTTGATGATTCATGTATAGATAGTATATGAATGAGTTCCTAATATGAATATCATGTAATGAACTCAATATATGCATGGTTTTGATGATCTTGATGATGAACTCCCATGGACTAATTATTATTAAGAATTTCATAATGATCACTTATGAAAAGTTAAATTTTTCCAACTTTACATTCCCTAGGGTTCCTATGATTTTATTCTTGGAATTTACTCACCATCTATATGAAAATGAGTTCTCAACATCTATATTAATCATGACCTTCATTTATGCATAAAAATCCACATTTTTCATTGGGTAAATATGTTTTTAAACAAGCTACTCACAAAAATCCGAATTTTGTAAATTTCATTTTCTTGCATTTTCTTTATCAGAAAACTTGTTTAATGCATCAAAAATTGAAGCTTCATTATATCTATTATCTAAAGACCTCATTTAACTCATAAAACATCCAATTTAAACTTAAATACTAGGTGTTCATGTAGGCATGATTCTAAATTACGAATTTGACTATTAATCCATATATCAATATTTTTCATTCTAACTCCACTACTTGTTTTACATTTTTATCATGCCTAAACTCATCTAAACTTATGAAAATCATTCCTTAAGGGCATCTATTACATATACCTTCCAACTTTTATGAAAAACATGAGTTTTAAAGTGGTTTTGGAGGTCTTTAAGGTAGGGTTCTAAATCCATCCGAATTTTCAACTAAGCTTTTCCGACAAAATATTTTCTTTTTCAAGTTTCTTGCCTTCTATACATGAAGATCTACCATCTAACATATCTATACATAGTCAAGGCTACATTTTTATGATCATCAATGCATGAAAATCAAAATAACTATATGAACATACATGTAGATGAAGATGTGGATGTCTAAACATTAGATCTACTAAATATCATGCATGATTCATGAGTTTCATGGCATGAACATGGATATCTATTCATGATCCCTACTTTACATGCATGAACACAACACTATCTTCAACAAAAACTCATTTAAACTCTAGATCCACTTCTTGTGATGGCTTGTTATTCTTGTACATGTGTTTTCATGTCCCTAGCATTTGATCATTGGATTAAATGGAAAAACACACAAGAATAGCTTTGCCATTACAAGATTTGGGAGGAATAAGGCTTGAATCAACATACCAATGGAGATTAGAGGTGGAAATGAAGAGGAAATGAGTTGTGTGTGTGAGTGTGGGGGGAGGGGGGGGGGGGGGGGGGGGGAAGAAGTTCACGGCACCAAGGGGGAGAGAATGAGAGGTTTTTACTTTAGTAAAAATTGGAACAAGTGAAAATGAGGAGAGAGAGAGAAAAAGAAGCTTATATATTACATGCATTAGGGTTTTAGATTAATAAAATTGAGTAAAATAAAAAAAATGAGAGGGAAAAATGGGGGGGAGGGGGTTCTGTGTGTGTGTTTGAAATTTGATAATTTGTATTTTATGTAATTAAATATAATAAATGTAATAATTAGATAGGAAACAAAAATTCTTGGAAATAAAAATTGAAATGAGTAGTTGTAAGGATGTAAGAATAGGGTATGGGTAGTGTGTAGTGTAGGTTGTACTTGTGAATAGTAAAAAAGATATCTACTTTACCGGTTATAACGAAAACATGGGAAAAGGCTATAAATATAATTTTTTTAGCCCGGAAAATTATAAAATTGATATTTTTGGAATCCTTATAAAATTACGGTTCTAATGAATATTCCGGAACATTTTTCTGAGTCCATGTTCTCGGGGCACGCTTTTCCGTAATTGAGCTCGGGAAGGCCCGGAACTGAAAAATTCTCGAATTTAAAACTTTCAAAGGTCTAAAATATACTTTAGAATGATTTTCATTTATTCATTTTTTATAAAAATTCTTTTATTATGAAACCGAAGGAAAGCCGGATTAGGCTTCTAAGCTCCTCTCACTAGACTTAAACTGAACCGGATTAGGGTTTCGCTTTTCAACTCCCGGGGTTTTCTTAACTACTGAGATTACTGGGGTTTACATTTACTCTCAAGCTGGAGGGAAAGTAATTGTCCAAGAATTCCCGGCGAAAAGATTCCCATGTAACTGGGGAAGGCAAGCTTCTTTTCTTAGAGTCCCACCAGACCCTCGCATTATATCTCAACATATAAGTTCCATATTCCAATTGTAAATAAGGTGGAATCTCATATGCAGCAAAAGATCGCTCAATTTGAGCTAGCCAGTCCTCGGCTTCGTCTGGTTTACCAAACGCTCCATCAAAATACCGGTTACTCTTAATGAAGTCCGGTAAAGAGCTTCGGTGAGGCCTTCTTTATGGTGGAGGTGGTGGCAGGGGCACATTGTAGGAATGCTCCTCCTGTGGAGCAGGTGCTTCAGCAGTCACTTCCCGGTGATCTGTAGGTGGTGGTGAGTGTAGAGTAGAATCCCGGACACTTTGTCCTTGGTGCGGGTACTGAGCTAGGTTTTAGTTCTGGATGAATGTATTCAAGAGATTAGCCAATTGTCCAATCGCATGTAACACATCACCCTGCTGATTCTGAGGTGCAACTCGTTGAGGATTAGGTTGACATACAGCCGGTTGGTCGGCTTCGTTCGGGAGAGATTCCTGCTCCCGATTCTAAATCCATCGGTTTCGTCTGTTTACACATTGTTTAATAAATTTTAGTATTCTTAGGACGTTTTCAATTTTTAAGGAAATTAATTCGTCAACAAGGTTCAAAATTTTGCGGGAATTCGGAAATCAAATTTCAAAAGGAATTGAATTTAATAAGCTTCATATAATCATAAGGAGAAACAAAAGAATTTACACATAGGGAAATAAGTTGCAATCTCAAAATAATAACATGAATGAATGAATGTTCATGCAGTTTATATGTGGTTAATGTTCTTTATGTCTAATGTCTAGCATGCATGCTTTCCACAACTTCCTTCCTTTGAAATAAACATGATCCTTCATTACTTTAGCGAGCCATACAAAATATTACATCAAGGATTTCTGTCACAAAATTTGGCTAGCTATACTCTAGTTCCGATTCTAAACATTTTCCCTATTCCGAAAGCACAACAAAATACAGGGAAAAAGAAGGAACAAAATATTAATATCCAATCTAAGGCAAATTGGCATCCGCATTGCCTATTACAAATAAGAAAAACAAGGACTTCACTTGGACTTCATGGGTTAGCTATCATCTTAGCCTTCACTTGTCACTAGTATCATCGGAGGTCGAACTAGGAGGTCGTTCTACTACAAGGACCACCATCGTCTTGTCGGACGAACAGACTAAGGTATTCCCTTACATTCCTCCCCGCCTCCTAGGGGTTGGACTAAAGGCTCTTGATCTTGTTCTTCACTTTCCTCCTCTTCTTTGGTTCCTTGTCCCTCCCTTGGGCTCACTTCTTCCTCATCACTCTTGCTTCGGGTTCGCCTACTTGGTTCTCCACTATCTCGGGTTCTCTCATAGGCTCTCACCCACATTTTCAACTTCCATAGGCTCGGTGGCCACGGGTTCTACTATTGCCAGATCAAGCACAGGTGGATATTCACCCTCAATAAAACATCCTCCATAACATGGGATCTAATTCAGGTTCTACCCTTCCACTATCTGGTATCTCAATACTCAATGAAAATCCCACACAATTTGATTAGGTTCCGGATTCATCCCACTTCCGGCTCAATGGGTGGGTATGGGGTTCTGGGGACTACATTTTCCTTCCAATTAGGATCCTCCTCAGGTCCTCTTCTTCTTCTTCCTCCTCTACTTCTTCATTAACTTCATTATCCTCTCCAATCACAGGTGCACCATTCAATTGCATACTTATGTCATGGCTGGTGGTGGAGCAATTACACATGGTGGAAGAATGTCTAAGTAATATTGCATGCCATGTAATATGGTTCCAGGCATCCGCTATGTTCCAATATGGTGGTCATACAGTCATCATGGGCATACACATATAGAGGTCCTATAGGGATCATACCCTAAAGTCTGGAGGGGTCAGTTTCCCTCATTCTTCAAAATAAAAGTAGCTTCCCTAGTCATGGGCTCATGCCCAATTCTACCATGATTCTTTCTGAGGTATAGATTGTCTCCAACTTAGTCCAATTCCTTCTTCCCATAGGATCATATCTCAGTTGGTCGGACCACAGCAGCCCATCTAGTGTATCTCAACCCTTCTTTCCACAATTTGACATCTCCCTATAGTCCGGGGGTGCCTGGCTAGAGCAAACTCACACAGCTCTCTTAATCTCAATCTATATTCCACTATGGTCTCATCGGTTCTCTTGGTGAAATTTCTAGCCCGTTCCCTGGTCTCACCCAAGGAGACCTACAACAAGATAAGACTCTAATTAGACTTAACAAGGAAAGATATTTTCAACTCCATTTAAACCTATTAGTTAGATTTCTAAGTTTGGTTTCTTTTAATTCTATTGTCCTGTTTTATAACCTAGTGCTCTGATACCAACTTAAATTGTCACGCCCCATAGGGGTATCCTAAACGTAACAGTCTATCACATACTATATAAGAATCTCGAAATTCTATCCAAGCCCTTCAAGAGTCTTGTATAGATGTAAAGCGTCCCTTTACGACAATAGAATACTCAATCGATGGAGTTAAGAAGTTTAATGTGGCATTCATTAACCATAAATAATAAACCAAAACACATATATAAATTACAAAGTCTAAGGAGCATTCCCCCGCAAAATAATATTAAGTCCATTACAGTCATCCAGAGTCCCTTAGTTTCCAATGGAAGTCTA
Source organism: Combretum micranthum (assembly GCA_024138025.1). Classification (NCBI taxonomy): domain Eukaryota; kingdom Viridiplantae; phylum Streptophyta; class Magnoliopsida; order Myrtales; family Combretaceae; genus Combretum; species Combretum micranthum. Next base: position 217,891 of record JAMXBD010001924.1, read on the forward strand.
AACAAAATCGAAATAAACTTCTAAAGGAAACTCTTAGCTCCGGTACCTGAGCTGTAGCCTGCCTTGGCCTAAGCCAAATGAATTAATGCTGCAACAAGTAGAAACTATAGGGGCGTAAGCTAACTAGCTTAGTGAGTGAAAACTTCCATGTCACAATTAAGACAAATCATTCAAGCAAGTGGTTACTCAAGCAAATGATATGCATCAAACAAATGAGTTCAACAAACATATGACCAGCTGGAAATCATATGTGGATGGACTTGCGCCCTCCATTCGGGGTTAGCAGATTAACGAATCCTACGGTACGATGCCGTTTAAGCTCACGGTCAACTGAACAATAATTCGTTTTATGGATCACGATTAACTAACAATTTCGTTTTATGGATCACGATTAACCAACATATTCGTTTTATGGGTCACGAAAAACCAACAAATGCTAATGCTCCATCCCTGTTGTGATATGAATGAGTTCAATTATAATTGAGGTCCAATAATAGATTACTCCAATTCTTTTAGGTGACCAATAATTATTTGCAGACAATCAATCATAACTCCTAGCTATACAAGCAGTAGCTTAACACCCGGTTTCGAAATTTCTTAAGTTCAACTTCACATATCAACAGCAGACAAGTATATAATTGCCATATACCCCATCATGCATATTCATTTTTATCTTTGCCTAAACAACTAATGCCACTATCATTACATCACAAGCATTAATTGAGAGTGGAAGTAATACTCACTTGCCATGGTACGTCGGTCTCTTAATAGTAGTAGTCGGGTGGTAGGGTATCGTCGTGCTCGGGATCACCTACCAAACAAGAACAACCTAATAAGAATCTCATCACTTAGCTAATTCAAGCTATGTGTAAGCCCCTGAAAATTTCAGTAAATAATTCCAAAATGAACTTAAAAATAAACCCTAAAAAAAAAAATCAATAAATTAAAACCGAATTTCGACAAGTCCTAAAATCACAAACGAATCCAAAAAATTTCTTAATCATGAGAAAATGAAAATCATTAAAAATAAAATAAGAACTCAGTGGTCTTCAAATTGAAAACCACGAGTACGAAAAATTTCTATTTAACTCCGATTTATAAAATCGGGTAATATAAACCCAAAACAAATTAATAAAAGTAAATAAAATTAACTTTCGAAAATATAACTCAATTCAAAAATTCCGAAAATATTAGAGATATTAATACTTACAAAATAATATTTTAGAATAAATTTCTCAATTTAAATATGTTGTATAAACATAAATATCAATTCCAAATTGGCAAAGGTCTAAACGGAAATCACCGGAAACCCTAACCGGAATACAATAGTGTAAGTCGGCAATCTAGCGCCAAAACCCTAGAGACGAGATGTAGTTTAAAATATGTTAGAATAGCTGTAGTAATATAAGTTTATTTATAAATATCATATTAGTAAATTTTTTACCTTTTTGAAAACCGTTCGGATACAGACTTCGAAAAGCGTATCCGGGGCTCGAGATATCAAAATATACATTAGTACCATTAGACCCGTAATTCACAAGTTTCTAAATATATCAGTTATATAATTTTTCGGGTTTATAAAGTTACAGTTATAACCTTTTTATCGTATTTTTATTTCTACCGGTAATTGATTATTCTTTTGCACTATTTATTTTATTTCATTACACAATTATATTATTTTTTATAATGTATACCCCGGGTTTCCTAGTAATCAAGTAAACTTTGGAAACCGGAAAATGAAACCAAAACCGGTTCCAAACCGGTTTAGTTCAAGCTTTGTGAGAAAGACTTAGAAACCCTAATTCCGGCTTTTCCTCGGTTTCCAAATAAGGAACTTTTATAAGAAAAATTAATTTTGAATATAGTTCTTGATTATATTTCAAACTAAGAAAAGATCAGATTTTAAGAAAATTTCAATTTCGGATCATCTCGAGACCCAATACAGAAAAGCGTGCCCCGGAACTAGAATTTCAAAAATTTACTTATGAATACTCATTTGAATCGAAATAAAATAAGGATTTCAAAAATATAAATTTCATAATTTTTCGGTTTACGGAAAATACAGTTATAACCTTCTTATTCGTATTTTTCTTACTACCGATAATTAAGTTGTCTTGATTACTATTTACTACTATTCACAAGTACAACCTATGACTACTCATTTGTACACCCTATACTTGCAACCCTTACCATCACTCAATCAATCTCTTTTCCAAAAACTTTTTGTCTCTTATTTATTACTACAAATTATGACATGTGATGTAGAAAGCTATCAAGACAAATCAATCAAAAATCAATTCTTCCCTTCCCCCTCATGCATTGGTTGGCGTGAAACCCTCCCCAACAAGTTCCAATTTGCAAATTTTCTTTATTTTTTTTTTATTCCATTTTAACTTAATTCCAATTGATATATAAACTACATTTTTCTCTCTTTCCTCATTCTTTCATTTCAAACTTTTACAAAAAGAAAATCTCTCTTTTCTCTCCTCCACTCCCTCTATGCTGTGACCTCCATGGCCTCCCACAACACACACAAAACTTGTTTCTTTTCCTTTTTACTCCTACTTTACTCTAAGTAAAAGAACTTTCACTCCTTCTACTCATAGATCCTTGTAATGGCAAGGATATTCTTGGATATTTCAACTAAATGTCCCCATGATCTCTTGCTAGGGACAAGGAAATATCAAAACAAGAATACCAAACCATCACAAGTAGATCTAACATTTAAAGGAGCTTTCATGCCATAAGCTTTATGATTTTTCATCAAAAGGTATTTTGAACAAAAGATCTTTTATAAAAATGTAGTTTTTATGTTTTCAAAACTATTTAAGCACTTGATATAGTAGATCTATCATTTTACTACTCATGTTCATGTAGGCATTTAAGATCTCATCATTATTTTGAGTTTATGTGCATTAATGGTCTTTAATGTTTTTGTCCTTAGTAAATAACCTTCCTAGTATATAGATCTATAGGTAGATGAGTTAATAAAGTCAAAAAGGAAAACACTTTTCAAGAAATGAACTTGTGTAAATTCGGATGACTTTAGAAACCTAGGTTAAAAACACTTTTATCAACTTCTAAACATATATTTTATAAGAAAATGAAGCCTATAGGTGATAGATAATGTTTGGTAATATTTTTCATGAGTCTAAATGAGTTTTTATTAAAGAAAATGTTGGAAACAAGAGATGAAGTCCAATAGAAGTTTTGAGCTAAAAGTCTTGTAGGCAAAATTCGTAATAATGGATAGATGGTTAGAAAACACTATTTTTCCAACTTCAAAAATGATATTTTCTTAAATAAATGAAGTCCTTAGGGTATAGGTAAAATAAATACTTAAAGTTTTAAGTATAAAATACATTTTTCTTAAAGGAATCAACTTGAAAATGAAATTTTCTAAATTCGGATTTTTGAACCACCCTAGTAAAAGACCCACTTAAAAGTTTATAAATGAAGATTTTATTAAAGAAATAAAGGCCTTAGGATATAACTAATATAAGGGTCAAAATTTCTTTAAACAAAGTGGAGTTTTCCTAAAGAAAATCCTTGTAATATGTAGGTGTGACCAAGTGTAGTAAACTACTTGTTAAACAATAGCATAAATGGTTTTCTAAGAAAAAGTTTATTTAAATTCTTTAAGTCTAAAAAGTTATAAGAACTTAGGCTCATTAGAGTTCATATCATGACATTCATGATAGGGAAAATCATTACCATGGCATTTAGTTTCATTTTGTACTTAGGAATCTCAAGTGCATTCATGAAAACCGCATTTTCGGAATCAATATAACCGCTGTACAGATCTGATCCCTCATTTCCGAGGCTTAGATATTTTCAAAACTTGATTTAAACTTCATATTTAGAAAGCTCTTCCGAAGTAGATAGAAATCGATATAAAATTTGCGAGATTCCGAGTTAAAATGACCAAGTTATGGCCATTTTAAATCGGGACTTCGAAAATGACGCGAATTTCGATTTCACTAAGTTTTCTTAGAGTTTTAGTATCCTTAGATGGTAGAATACTCATTAGGTATTTCTTATGTGATTAGGTGAACCGAGAACGTTGACTCTTTGCCACCGGATTATTATTACTAGAAGACCGGTGATCCAATGGCCGAGTGAGTTCATTTCCTAAGTAATTATGCTCATTGAGTGTGCTTGTAATTGTAGTAGCACTAGACTTAGGTAAAGATAAAATTGTTGATGAGAAATGAACTTTTCCTGTTGAATGAATGATAAGTATATCGAGACGAGACTTGTTGAAATAATATTGTATGAGTTAGTATAGACTTGGATTGTTTGAAATGCTCTATGATCGCTCTTAAATTACATAATGAACTTGCTACGATTCTATAAATAAACTGTACATGCATATCATTTAGTGAGTCACATTGCATTACGAGAATGCTTTTGGTGGGAACAAAAGTATGATCGGGAGGCAGCGGGTCTTTAATGAAGGGGACTAGGGTTGCATGACTTATGGACCACCCCATTCAAATAATGAAAACTATGGTTGCATGACTTATGGACCAACATTAAAATTGTGGTTGCATGTCTTATGGACCACCCCACTTAAGATTGGGACTATGGTTGCATGTCTTATGGACCAACATTGGAGCTGTAGTTGCATGACTTATGAACTACCCCAAACCCGAATGGAGGGCGTAAATCCATTCACATATGGCTACCGGAAAGTCATATGCTTGTATGTTCACGTGCTTGTGCATTCATATGATTGTTTAAATAAACTTGTTTGTATAATTTTACAATGGAGTATATTATTTGGAAATGAATCTCACTAAGCTAGTGTAGCTTATACCCCAATAGTTGTTTAAATGAGCAGGTTATTCCAAAATGCTAAGTGGGGACTGAGATGGTTGAAGCCGAGAATGATTTCGAGATTCCGGCAAGATATAAGAATGCTTGAAGTTTTTGGCTAAGCTTTACGATTTGCTTTGTAATAGCTTTATGTAGTGAAGTCTTGGGATGAATGTAGTTGAAGTTTGATGAATTGTATTTGAAGTATATGGTTTTGTATTTGGAGTATAGTGGATTATATTTCCTTTACGTTGTTACTCAATTGTATCAACCTAAAACGTATCATTCCGATGTGTCTCCTTTATGTGTTAGACGCCTTGTACACAGTATGGAAGCCTTCGTGTGACTGAGGTGGTCATTCTTAGGCTTTAATATTGTGTACGGCGGACTGCCACGTTTAGGGTACCCTTCGGGGCGTGACACTATGCATCTAAGGTACACAAAATCGGAATTCTCGCTATCTGCGGAAGTTCCAACCTAAAACGGTCATAACTTGGTTATTTTAACTCAGAATTTCGCAAATTTTATATCGATTTCTATCTACTTCGAAAGATCTATCTAATTCTAATATTATTTTCTAGTTTTGAAAACATTAAGGTCACAGAACGGTGGGATCAGATCTGTTCTGTAACTTCTCCTTTTCCGAAAAATTGTTTCGCATTTGGTAAAAATGTTTCTAGTTGATGACTCATGTATAGATGGTATATGAATGAAATCCTAGTATGAATGTCATGTAATGAGCTCAATATATGCATGGTCTTGATGATTTTTGATGATGAACTCTTATGAACTCCTAATTATTATAAAACTCCATGATTGTCACTTCTAAAAATCTATTATTTCCAACTTTGCATTCCCTAGGGTTTTTAGGATTCTATTCTTGGAATTTACTTGTTATCTAAATAAAAATGAGTCCTTAACACCTATACTATCCATGATCTTCATTTATGCATAAAAATCCACATTTTTCACTTGGCAAATATGTTTTCAAACAAGCTTTTCACAAAAATCCGAATTTTGGAAATTTTATTTTCTTGCATTTTTCCTATGAGAAAACTTGTTTAATGCACCAAAATTTGAAGCTTTATTACATCTATTGTCTAAGGACTTCATTTAACTCATAAAACATTCAATTTAAGCTTGGATACTAAGTGTTTATGTTGGCATTATTCCAAATTACGAATTTAACAAACTAATCACTCTCTCAAGATTTTCCATTCTAACTCCACTACTTGTTTTACATATTACTCATGCCTAAACTCATTCAAACTTGTAAAATTTATTCCTTAGAGATACCTATTACATATACCCTTCATTTTTCATGTAAAATATGAGTTTCAAAGTGGTTTTAGTGGTTTTTAAAATAGGGTTTCAAAATCATCCGAATTTCCATAAGACATTTCTAGCAAAAATCTTTTCTTTTTCAAGTATATTACCTCATATACATGATGATCTATCATCTAACACATCTATACACATGTAAGGCTAAGCTTTTATGATCATTAATGCATGAAAGCTCAAAATAACCATATGAACATAAATGTAGATGAAGGTATGAGTGTCTAAACACTAGATCTACCACATATAGTGCATGAATCATGAGTTTCATGGCATGAACATAACTTTCTATGCTAGATCTCTACTTTACATGCATGAACAAGATGATATTCCAACAAAAACTCTTCTAAACACTAGATCCACTTCTTGTGATGGCTTCATATTCTTGTATTAGTGTTTTCAGGTCCTTAGTATATGCTCATTGGGATTAAAAGTGGAAAACACACAAGAATGGCCTTGCCATTACAAGATTTAGGACTAACAAAGCTTGGAATCATCATCTAATGGATGATTTGAGGAAGAAAAGAAGATGAAATAAATTTGTGGAGGTATGTGTATGTGTGTGTGTGTCACGGCAACTTAGAGAGGAGAGGGAAAGGGTTCAACCTTTGTTAAAAATTGAAAGAGTGAAAATGAGGAGAGAGAGAAAAAGGAGCTTATATAATGAATAGATTAGGGTTTTAATTGATTAAAAATAGTAAAAATAAAACAAAAAGGAGGGGAAATTGGGAAGGGGGGTAGCGGCCAAGTGAGTGAGGGAGGGAGAGATATTTGATTTTTTGATAAAATTTGTAATTTATGTAATAAAATGTAACAAATGTAATAATTAATTAAGAAACAAAATTTCTTGGAAAAGAAAATTGTAATGAGTAGTTATAAGGATGTAAGAATAGGGCATGGGTAGTGTGTAGTGTAGGTTGTACTTGTGAATAGTTGACAAGACATCTACTTTACCGGTTGTAATGAAAATATGAAAAATGCTATAACTGTAATTTTTATAGCCCGAAAAATTATAAAATTTATATTTTTGAAATCCTTATAAAATTTCGGTTCCAATGAATATTTCGGAATATTTTTCTGAGTTTGTGGTCCCGGGGCACGTTTTCCCGTAATTGAGCTCGAAAAGGCCCGGAATTGAAAAATTCCCGAATTTAAAACTTTCTAAGTTTTAAAATGTACTTTAAAACAATAATTCATATTCATTTACTTTATAAAACTTCTTTTATTATGATAATGAAGGAAAGTCGGATTTAGGGTTTCTAAGCTTCTCTCACTAGACTTAAATTGGACTGGATTAGGGTTTCGCTTTTCAACTCCCGGGGTTTACTTAACTACTGAGAATACCGGGGTTTATAGTTAACAAGTGAATAGAGTCTTAAAATCTCTAGCTTGCAAGATGGTTTTCATATTGCAGGTGTACACATAATAGGGCAACTTCAGGATAATCCTACTAGGCCCCTATTAGGGTCATGACATATTGCATTTAATTGGAAAGTTACATCGGTTTTGACTCGGATTATTCAAATTTTGGCCAAAACGTGTTTTACAAGTCTTAGGTTCGGGATTGATTGATTAGGAAAGTTTTGGTCAAATTAAAGCTTATAAATACCCTCCTCATCTTTTATTTTGTAAGGAGGAAGGTTTGATTTCTCAAAACTCTGTCCAATTTAATTTTAATTCTGATTTTCGTTCTTAAGTTGTTCTTGATTTAGGATTCTCAATTCTAATCGTCAAATTTCTTGTCTTGCAGAGAAAATTAAAACAATTAATTTACATTGATTTGTTCGGAATCATTAGGACTTCAAAAGCTCTCAATCAATTATCTCCCATCCTTGCCGATCTGCCTTCGTTGGTCGTCCATTGTCACATCATCATTGTCACGCCTCGAGGGTACCCTAGTAGTAGTAAACAAGTTACACTTGAATACCATCAGTAGATTACCTTTAGAGAATGATAGGTTTTCAAAACAACAGGATCTTTTTAGTTGCTTGGTAAGAAATAACAAATATATGAGAGAAATGACTTAGTGAATAAACATTACAAATTATTACAAACCATATAGTTCCTTTGAAGTACACGACTAAATAATCAAATCTAATAGTACATAACCATCAAACTAAACTATCTGTAGACTTCTAGCTTCAAAGCTCTTATCGGAGCCATATTCCTGGATGTAACTAACCAGGGTCGTAAAGTGAACCTGAAAAGACTATAGGAGTATGAGCGAAACCACGGCTTAGTGAATAACCAGACATACCATACATCACACAAGTCATTAACAAATCATATGCAATGCAAGCACTCAACCAAATGTACAGATACAACTTTGGATGATCTAGAATCCAAACAGGAAAAAGATTTACGCCCTCTTTTTATGGGTTGAAGAACCAAATCTTAATGACCCACCTGCCTAGGAGAGACTAAGTATACAGGAGCATCAGCAATTTCTCATTTTAAGTTATCACTCTTAATATAGTTGATTAAACTGACCATCTCCTGCAACTTCCTTAGAAATTCCCTAAGTATTAATCATTTCAAAGCGATTCTACGGGCAACGTTCTTCGGTGCCTTTTAGTTCCTCATAGGACCGCCAGACCAAAGAGAACCTTGGAAGAACTTACACATTAGATCAACCAAGCGAAAACAGAGATCCGAAATATTAACACGTAGCAGGCTGTCATAACCATATATGCAATAATGCAATTTATGCAATGCATGTTCATATTATTAAGTCAAGTCAATAGGTCTTAATCAATTTCAAAGTGACCATACATTACACACAATCACCTTTATACTACTGCACAACATCAATCATTGCATTATCGCTTTTATAATGATATTTTAACAATCATACAATCAGATCATATCATACTTTCAACAAACATTCATTTGATTATCTTGCATTATATATTTGACTATTTACAATCACAACTAGTATAATATGACCGAATTACTCACCTGCTCATACTAACTCAGTCGTAGTAATCCGCTGGTAGATCCTCTAATGAGTCAAAGTCACCTATTTAAGACAAAGTATTTCATTAATACAAATTAACTAAATTCCTATATGTGATTAGTGTCCTAGACTCGATATTTTGGTAATTATTATTACTTAGTGTTGTCGTGTTTCTCTTATTTTATCTCGCATAATTGTTTTGTTATTTTTAAAAGTCACATTACTCAAGAAATTAACTTATTTCAATTTCCATTCTTACCTATTTTATCTTGTTAAAACAAATATTAGATTAATACTAACTTTAACTAATACTAAATATTTTTTTTTTAATTCTAGGGTTGTAAAAGTTATTAATCCAAATAGGCTTAAATATTTGTATTAAACTAACTATCTATAGATTCTTGCATCCTCATGTATATATACTCAGTAGGCATATTATATATATATATATATATATATATATAGTTTCTGTTTGGGTTCGAAAAAGCTTTCATTGGAAAATTTTGACTGTAAGCCGGCTCAAGGCCACCGGCCTTCATTCCCAAGTGCCGGTGTAAAATTGATTTTTTAACTAATTTCATATTGAGTGCACCGGCGTTGAAAGCTGTCGGCTTTCAACGTACGCCGGCCCTACGTCGTCGACGTAGATCTCCAGGTAGCCAGCTTACGTTTAATTTTTACGTGAAAAATTATTTTACGTAGCCTCTATTGAGTGTAAACCGCCTATAAGCCACCGGCCTATCCATGTAAGCCGCCGGCGTTCAACGTTTACACTGCCAGCCTTGAGGCAGTGTTGTACTGTTCATCATCTTCCTCTTCGGTTTAATTCTCTTTCTTTGATTTTCTCACGTTAAAACATACTTAAACTACTTCTAAGGGTTTATATATCTTATATAAGGACATAAAACATGTTTGAACATGTTTAAAAACATAGATATATAAATCTCGATTCTTTAGAAAACAAAGCTAGGGTTTTGGATTATTACCTCATTGGAGCTTGTTCGATGAAATCTGAAGCTCGTGTTTGTGTTTATTAGGTTCCTAAGATGATTATAAGTCAGTTACAAAGTTTAGATTTGAACGAAAATAACTCGAGTTACCTCAACTTACCTTTCAACTCTTGTTCAAGTGTTTTTCGTTTCGTTTTTCCCTTTATCCGAACTCGATTGTTTTGTTCGGTTTATTCTTTGTTTTCAGTTTGTTTTGGTTGATATCTGAGAGTAGTTTCGTGCTGAGGAGTTTGAGTATTAATGAGGTTTGTTTGTTTACTCTTTAAGCTTATTAAATACATATATATATAGGGGAAAGGAAGAGGACTTCGGCTGCTGCTTCTCCTTCGATTTTTCTCTTCCATTTGTCTATGTTAAATCTGTTACTTTCATAGTCATTAATGAGAGAATGATTTGGCATCCTTTGGTTGGTTGTAGGAGTTGATTTTGTTGGCTCTTGTTGCATTATTTTGCTCAAATCCGGCCTCCTCCCTCACGTAGCTTTCCACCAAAATTTCCACCGAAAATCAGCAAAATATATACATATATATATATATTATTTTATTTATTTAATTAAGTTTTTAGTTAATTAAACGAGTTATACGAGTATATATTAGCTAATATTTGAAAGCTTTTATACAAAAATATGTTTATGAAGTTATACAAAACAATTAGATTTTCAAATAATACAAATTTAGGTTATATATATACATAGTTAATTATTCGTATAATTTTATCTCCCGCGATTTGGATTTCTTAAGCTCGTTAGGTCAATTTTTGTTTCAGGTTCCGATAGCTTAAGAAAACTCGGTTTAGAACAATAGCGTGATCCGATTATTTATTTGGAGTTTAGATTTTGAGTCACTTGACAGTTTATATTTTCGTTGTATATTTAAAATCTTAACGGTTCATTTTTGGATCATCGTTTTCTGTTTAGGAGCCTAAATAATCATTTATGTAGTATTGGACTTAATACGAAAATTAAACTATATATATATATCTCTAGTTTTGATACCAAACATGAAATCTTATTAGTAGCTTTTAAATTTTAACTAGAAATCTTGAATTTAGGGTTTAAGTCTAAATATAAACTCATTACTACTTGTTATTCTAATCTCGAATCATTATCGGGATAAAAAACAATCATTTAATCCTTATATTCTTATTTTCTATTTAAATCTAATGGTACATCAGGTTTTCGGATTTGAATTTTAGATCATATCTTGAATTATTTATTCAAGATACAAAATCTCGTTTTTGATATTAACTAGGGTTAAAGAATTTCTTCATTCAGTTCCTAAGTTCTTCATCTATCTCAAAATCTAAATATTAATCTATTATTAGACTTCGATTAAAATCTAAATCTATTATCTAGTTTATACACTCTATTGTAAGGTCGTGTACTAATGTATAAAATTCCCGGGGTTTACATTCTCCCCCCTTAAAATAAGCTTTGTCCTCAAAGCTTGAGTGCGTACCTGAGTTCTCAAACAAATGTAGATAGCTTTTCTTGATCTCCTCTTCTAATTCCCACGTAATCTCTTCTGTCTGTGGATCCCATAATACTTTGACATGGTGGATTTCTTTATTCCTGAGAACTTGCACTTTCCGATCCAATATCTTAACTGGATGCTTTTCATAAGTCAAATTTTCCTTCAAATCAATTGGTTCTAATTCCACTATCTTATCTGGGTCCGGTACATACTTCCTTAGAACCGATACATGGAAAACATTATGTATACCAGACAAATTAGGTGGCAATGCAAGACGATATGCTAGATTCCCAACTCGTTCTAATATCTCAAATGGTCCAATATATCTAGGGCTCAATTTGCCTTTTGCTTGTCTACCATGAAGACTTTTGATTGGACTTATTTTTAGGTATACATGTTCTCCTTCATTAAATTCCAATTCCCTTCTTTTCAAGTCCGCCCAGCTCTTTTGTCTATCTTATGCTGTTTTCATTCTTTGTTTTATCACTGAAATCTTTTCAATAATTTCCTGAACCAGTTCAGGTCCAACTAATACTTTCTCCAAGTTATCCCAGAATAATGGTGACCGACACTTTCTACCATATAAAGCTTCATAAGGTGGCATTCCTATACTTGAATGGTAGTTGTTATTGTATGCAAATTCCACTAATGGCAAATGTTGGTCCCAATTTCCTTTGAACTCCATAATACATGCTCTCAACATATCCTCCAATATCTGAATTGTCCTTTCTGTTTGTCCATCAGTTTGAGGATGATAAGCTGTACTGAAATTCAACCGAGTTCCCAATGCTTTTTGTAATCCTTGCCAAAATCTGGATACAAACCGTGGATCTCGGTATGATACTATACCAGCAGGTACACCATGCAATCTCACAATCTCCTTCAAATATATTCGTGTCAATTTCTCTAATGGATATGTCATGTTAATTGGCAAGAAATGAGCTGATTTTGTGTGTCTATCCACAATAACCCAAACAGCACCATGACCTGCATTTGTCTTAGGTAACGAGCATACAAAGTCCATGGAAATTTGATCCCATTTCCATTCAGGTATTGGCAATGGTTTCAACAATCCACCTAGTTTTTGATGTTCAGCTTTGATCCTTTGACATATGTCACACTTAGCAACAAATTCTGCAATATCCTTTTTCATCCCATTCCACCAGTATGCATTTTTCAACTCTTGGTACGTCTTTGTTTCTCCTGGGTGTATAGAATATCCAGAATAATGTGCTTCATGCATTAATTCCTTCCTCAAGCTTTCATCATGTGGCACACATAATCTTTTATTCATTCTCAATACTTCTTCTCCATCCACATGAAAATCCTTGTACTTTCCTTGGGATATTCCCTGTTTAATCTCTTGAATTTCAATATCTTCTTTTGGGCTTCTTTAATTCTTTGAAGCAAAGTAGGTTCCAAAATTAGGTTTCCCAGTTCAGCTTCCAGTCCTTGCATTGAAAATTCCAAGTTTAATTTCTCAAATTCTTTGATGAGTTCTTTTTGTTCTGTTAGTATCGAAGCCACTTCTCCATAACTTTTCCGACTCAATGCATCCGCCACAGCATTCACTTTACCCGGATGGTAATTAATGGTAAGATCATAATCTTTAATTAATTCTAACCATCGTCTTTGTCTCATATTCAACTCTTTTTGTGTAAATATATATTTCAAACTCTTGTGGTCCGTGTATATTTCACATTTCTGCCCATATAAATAGTGACGCCAAATCTTGAGTGCAAAAACAATAGCAGCTAATTCTAGATCATGAGTGGGTAATTCATCTCATGGTTTCAAGTTGTCTAGAGCATATGCTATTACTTTTCCATTCTGCATCAACACACATCCCAATCCATTTCTAGATGCATCACTATAGACAGTATATAAATCCTTGTCATTGGGCAAACCAAGATTGGTGCTGATATTAACCTTTTCTTCAACTCTTGGAAACTTTGTTCACGTTGATCATTCCACTCGAATTTCTCATTTTCCGAGTCAATTGAGTCAAAGGTCGTGCAATCTTTGAGAAATCCTTCACAAATTTCCGATAATATCCTGCCAATCCCAAGAAACTCCTAACTTCAGTAACAGTTTCAGGTCTTTTCCATTCCACAATAGCTTTAACTTTTGCAGGATCAACTGATATTCCTTCTCCAGAAACATATGTCCAAGGAATGATATACTTTAAGCCAAAATTCACACTTAGACAATTTGGCATACAACTTATTGTCTCTCAATATCTGTAACACACTTCTCAAATTCTCATCATGTTGTTCTTCATTAGACGAATATACAAGTATATCATCTATGAAAACAATCACACAGATATCCAGCAAAGGTCTAAAGATACGATTCATCAGATCCATAAAAACTGCAGGTGCATTGGTTAATCCAAATGGCATGACCAAAAATTCATAATGACCATACCTAGTTCGGAATGCAGTCTTTGGTACATCTTCTGCTTTGATTCGGATTTGATGATATCCTGACTTTAAATCAATTCGGGAAAATACCTTTGCTCCTCTCAATTGATCAAAAAGATCATCAATCTGGGTAAAGGATATTTGTTCTTGATAGTTACTCTGTTTAATTCCCTATAATCAATACAGAGTCTCATTGATCCATCTTTTTCTTCACAAACAGCACTGGTGCTCCCCAAGGTGAAACACTAGGTCTGATAAATCCTTTATCCAACAATTCTTGTAGTTGCACCTTTAATTCTTTCAATTCCACAGGTGCCATCGATACGGAGCTTTTGATACTGGTTCGGTTCCAGGTATCAAATCAATTGAGAATTCCACTTCTCTATGTGGGGGTAATCCTGGTAATTCGTCTGGAAATACATCTGAGTATTCACATACTGTTCGAATGGTATGAATATCCAATTCCTTGGATTCACCTTCAGTTGCTCCAAGAATACAACCGTTCATCTCCATATCTTCTTCATTTTCCACTTCAATTGCTGTTATCCTATTTGACTTCTTTGAGTATCTCACCTCTATACTCTTTTCTTTCTCCTTGATTATTGACAAAAGATACTATTTTGAGATGGCAATTAACTTTTGCTTTTACAGCAGTTAACCAAACCATACCCAAAATAATATCATTTTTGCATCTCTATCAGAATTAAATCAGAATTGATTCTTGATCTCCAATCTTTAGTGGACAACTCTTGATCATCTCCCGTGTCACCACTAAATCTCCAGTTGGCGTAGTAACTCTCAATTCTTATTCATGCTTTCAATTGTAATCTTATACGCCTTGCTAATCCAGTATTTATGAAAGAATGCGTTGCTCCCGTGTCAAACAAAGCATACGCAGTCTGATCCCCTACTTGAATGATCCTAAGTATCAATTATTAAGTTCATGTTATTTTCAACTTATAAAGACTTCTATTGCTCATCTACTTGTGATTGTGTCTAATAACTTTAAATAAACAAATATATAATTACATACCTGCAATGAGTCCATATTCTTCAGGATCAACTTCCCAAATATTTTCTTCATCTCCTTCCTCTATCTCCACATTCTCTACAGGACTTCCATACATGGCAAAAACTCTGGCCGTCGCATTGGCTTTGTTGGCATTCCATTTTTCGATCCTGAGGCTCCAATCACTCCTTTAGATTGTGAAGATCCAGCTACTGCAGTTGCTTTCTGTGGACAGTTGGGTGCTATGTGCCCAACTTTATTGCATATGAAGCAAGTTGCAGTTTTTCTTTTTGGACAATCGTTTATCATATGCCCACTTTCCCCACAATAATAACATTTGTTCTGTAATTGTGGACAATGTCTTGGGTAATGAGAACCTTTACATTTCCAACAAGTAACATTATTCTTCCCATTACTCCTCCTTTGTTCACATTGAAAGGTTTGAAGAATTTAACCTTCTTAGGCACAGAACTTGCCATAGAACCATCATACATTCTTTCCCGAACATAGTTCCCTTCTTCTTATACCTCTCAAGTTCATACTTCCTTGCCGTTCAATGATACGAGCTTTTTCCAACATAGCTGCAAAGTTATCAACCTCAAATTCAGCAAGTCTTCTTTGGAAATGAGGTTCTAATCCAGCCATGAAAGTCTGTCTCTTAAGCTCATCACTGTCCCGATAAGCATCTGGAGCAAACTGTAACAACCGATTAAACTCATGTTCATATTCATCAATGGTCTTAGCTCCTTGGGTCAAATTCATCAGGTCAGTGCTATACTTTGCTTTTAGACTGCTTGGAAAATATTCCTTCAAAAATTCCGTCTGAATACTTCCCAAGTAATTGGTTGACAAACTTCTTTGTTTCGAATTCCACCATATCCTTGCTCTTAACCTTAATAAATAAGTCCCATAGGATACTTTCAGAGCTTCAGGTACTTGAAAACATCAAGGGATCGCTCAATCTGAGCTAGCCAGTCTTCAGCTTCTTCTGGCTTTCCCGGTATTCTTCAAAATATCTGTTGCATTTAATGAATTATGGCAACAAATTCCTCTGAGGACGTAAAGGTGGTGGTGGTGGCAATTCTTGTTCATATCGAGGGGGTCCTTGTACCTCAGCAGCAGACTCATTTGGGTTCACTGGTCCATTTTCCTGAAATTGAACCGGTGGAGTATGCCTTTCATTCCTTCTAGGATTTGGTGGAGTCATTGCTGGTGCTCCAACAGGTGGTGCTACATTTGTGGCTTGCATATTTTGCAAAGCTTGCAAAATCAAAACATTTTGTTGTTGAAGACTTTGTAAAACATCCTCAATTCGGTTTTGGGGTGTTGCAGGAGCATCTATTGGTGGATCCCAGAAATTCTGGCATTTCTACTTTTATTTCTTCCTCTTGGCATTCTATTAACATTAAACATATTACTTAAGTCAGATCATAACTCGTCTTTATCAAAAGTCATCAAATCATTCATATATATATGCAACACATATATATACATAACCAAAATACATCAGAACTTTTCATGGTTAGTGCATTATATACATATCCAAAAATTGCACTACCCTAACTTAGCTTCCTATCATAGTCATCAAAAGATACATATATAAGTCATCAAAAGTCTACTAATATCGTCCTGTCATGTCATCATAACAGATAATACACATCATCATATAATACTAAAATCAGACTCAGGGACTGGGATGAAGACGACCCTTGCCTTCTCCTGAGGGCCTAATCGAGGGTAATCATCATCTCCCTCAGAACTACTATCATCAATCTATCATCACACCCTCGTCTCCTGGAGGTGCTAGAGTCAGGGCTGTGTCCATCACCCTAATGCCTCTGGGTGCTGGCCTCATCTCACCCTCAGCTCTAGATGGATATCACTCTCAATCCATCCTCCTGCGCTGATCCAATCCATCTGGCATAATTATAATCTGAGACATACTTCTCTGCCTCAATCCTTTTTTCTTACCTTCTCTCTCATCCAACAGCTCTGTGGTGATACTCCTCATGTGGACAGTAGTCTGAACTGTCTCCTGTACTACTCGATCCTGTACAGTAGGACGCTGGAACTCACCTGCTATCTCAGGGATAATAGGCGGTTTCCTCATCAACATGCGTCTAGAGTGACTGCATCTACTGAGTCGTGCAAGCATCAAGTCATCATCATAGGCCGCATCACCTCTGACCCGGGCATGATCCTGCCTAACATCATGAGCATAGACTGCTCCTCTGCCAATATCTACCCAACTCTAAAATCTGGGAGCTCTGGTCTCTCTGATCTGGATGAGACTATAAATGCTATGTTGTCAATCTCCAGACCACCTCCTTTCTGCACTATCAGCCTCTCAAATCTGTAGAGCGTCTCTATAGCTGATCCGTTATCTGGAAAAGCCCGCTCCATCAGAATAACCAGCCTTTAAACAAAGGCAATAATCCTCGCTTCCAGGTGCTGAGGATCTCATCCAAGTCTTGGTAATCCCGCTCAAATACAAGTCCTCTACCAGAACTCGTAGTCTGCGCTGTAGTCTGTCAAAGTCTCCTCTTCCTGCATACTAAAGATCTCCCATCTAATGTGACACGTAGCAGGATTAGTCTGCACACAATAAAATTTGCATGATTAATAATAATCACACATACTTTATTCCTAGTTGTGCAGTATAATTCTACCCATAACTACCCAACTACTACTAAAGAGTGCTAACTAAATCTAATTTACATTCACAAATGCAATTCTTTCACATATTTATCTTTCTTATTCTAGCAACCATGCTCTGATACCAACTTAATTCTGTCACCCCGAGGGTACCCTAGTAGTAGTAAACAAGTTACACTTGAATACCATCACTAGATTACCTTCAGAGAATGACAGGTTTTCAAAACAACAGGATCTTTTTAGTTGCTTGATAAGAAATAACAAATATATGAGAGAAATGACTTAGTGAATAAACATTACAAACTATTACAAACCATATAGTTCCTTTGTAGTACACACTAAATAATCTAATCTAATAGTACATAACCATCAAACTAAAATATCTGTAGACTTCTAGCTTCAAAGCTCTTACCGGAGCCATATTCCTGGATGTAACTAACCAGGGTCGTAAAGTGAACCTGAAAAGACTGTAGGAGTATGAGCGAAACCACAGCTCAGTGAATAACCAGACATACCATACATCACACAAGTCATTAACAAATCATATGCAATGCAAGCACTCAACCATATGTACAGATACAAGTTTGGATGATCTAGAATCCAAACAGGAAAAAGATTTACGCCCTCTTTTTAATGGGTTGAAGAACCAAATCTTAATGACCCACCTGCCCAGGAGAGACTAAGTACACAGGAGCATCAGAAATTTCTCATTTTAAGTTATCACTTAATATAGTTGATTAAACTGACCATCTCCTGCAACTTCCTTAGAAACTCCCTAAGTATTAATCATTTCAAAGCGATTCTACGGGCGACGTTCTTCGGTGCCTTTTAGTTCCTCATAGGACCGCCAGACCAAAGAGAACCTTGGAAGAACTACACATTAGATCAACCAAGCGAAAACAGAGATCCGAAATATTAATACGTAGCAGGCTGTCACAACCATATATGCAATAATGCAATTGTGCAATGCATGTTCATATTATTTTGTTAAGTCAATAGTCTTAATCAATTTCAAAGTGACCATACATTACACACAATCATCTTATACTATTGTACACATCAATCATTGCATTATCGCTTTTATAAGATATTTTAACAATCATACAATCAGTCATCATACTTTCAACAAACATTCATTTGATTATCTTGCATTATATATTTGACTATTTACAATCACAACCAGTACAATATGACTGAATTACTCACCTGCTCATACTGACTCAGTCGTAGTAATCCGCTGGTAGATCCTCTAATGAGTCAAAGTCACCTATTTAAGACAAAGTATTCATTAATACAAATTAACTAAATTCCTATATGTGATTAGTGTCCTAGACTCGATATTTTGGTAATTATTATTAGTGTAGTCGTGTTTCTCTTATTTTATTCGCATAATTGTTTTGTTATTTTTAGAAGTCACATTACTCAAGAAATTAACTTATTTCAATTTCCATTCTTACCTATTTTATTTTGTTAAAACAACTATTAGATTAATACTAACTTTAATTAATACTAAATATTTTTCTTAATTCTAGGTTTTTAAAAGTTATTAATCCAAATAGGCTTAAATATTGTATATTAAACTAACTATCTATAGATTCTTGCATCCTCATGTATATACTCAGTAGGCATATTATATTATATATATATAGTTTCTGTTTGGGTTCGAAAAAGCTTTCATTGGAAAATTTTGACTGTAAGTCGGCTCAAGGCCGCCGGCCTTCATTCCCAGGTGCTGGTGTAAAATTGATTTTGTTACTTATTTCATATCGAGTGCACCGTCGTTGAAAGTTGTCGGCTTTCAAAGTACGCCGGCCCTACGCCGTCGGCGTAGATCTCCAGGTTGCCGGCTTATATTTAATTTTTACGTGAAAAATTATTTTACGTAGCCTCTGTTGAGTGTAAGCCGCCTATAAGCCGCCGGCGTTCAACGTTTACACTGCCGGTCTTGAGGCAGTATTGTACTGTTCATCATTTTCCTCCTCGGTTTAATTTCTTTATTGATTTTCTCAGGGTTAAAACATACTTAAAACTACTTCTAAGGGTTTATATATCTTATATAAGACATAAAACATGTTTGAACATTTAAAAACATAGATATATAGATCTCGATTCTTTAGAAACAAAGCTAGGGTTTTGGTTATTACCTCGTTGGAGCTTGTTCGATGCAATCTGAAGCTCGTGTTTGTGTTTATTAGGTTCCTAAGATGATTATAAGTCAGTTACAAAGTTTAGATTTGAACGAAAATAACTCGGTTACATCAACTTACCTTTGGAACTCTTGTTCAAGGGTTTTTTGTTTCGTTTTTCCCTTTATCCGAACTCGATTGTTTTGTTCGGTTTATTCTTTGTTTTCAGTTTGTTTTGGTTGATATCTGAGAGTAGTTTCGTGCTGAGGAGTTTGAGTATTAATGAGGTTTGTTTGTTTACTCTTTAAGCTTATTAAATACTTATATATATATAGGGGAAAGGAAGAGGACTTCGGCTTGCTCCTTCTCCTTCGATTTTTCTCTTCCATTTGGCTATGTTAAATCTGTTACTTTCATAGTCATTAATGAGGAGAATGATTTGGCATCCTTTGGTTGGTTGTAGAGTTGATTTTGTTGGCTCTTGTTGCATTTTTTGCTCAAATCCAGCCTCCTCCTTCACGTAGCTTTCACCAAATTTCCACCGAAAATCAGCAAAATATTATACATATATATATTAGTTTATTTATTTAATTATGTTTGTGAGTTAATTAACGAGTTATACGAGTATATATTAGCTAATATTTGAAAGCTTTTGTACAAAAATATGTTTATGAAGTTATACAAAACAATTAGATTTTCAAATATACAAATTTAGGTTATATATACGTAGTTAATTATTCATTATTTTATCTCCCGCGATTTGGATTCTTAAGCTCGTTAGGTCAATTTTTGTCTTAGGCTCCGATAGCTTAAGAAAACTCGGTTAGAACATAGCGTGATCGATTATTTATTGGAGTTTAGATTTTGAGTTATTGACAGTTTATATTTTCGTTGTGTATTTAAATCTTAAACGGTTCCTTTTTGGATTATCGTTTTTGTTTAGGAGGCCTAAATAATCATTTATGCAGTATTGACTTAATACGAAATTAAACTATATATATATCTCTAGTTTTGATACCAACATGAAATCTTATTAGTAGTTTTTAAATTTTAACTAGAAATCTTGAATTTAGGTTTAAGTCTAAATATAAATCATTACTACTCGTTATTCTAATCACGAATCATTATCGGGATAAAAACAATCATTAATCCTTATATTCTTATTTTCTATTAAATTAATGGTACATCAGGTTTTCGGATTTAAATTTTAGATCATATCTTGATTATTATTTCAAGATACAAAATCTCGTTTTTGATATTAACTAGGGTTAAAGAATTTCTTCATTCAGTTCCTAAGTTCTTCATCTATCCCAAATCTAAATATTAATCTATTATTAGACTTCGATTAAAATCTAAATCTATTATCTAGTTTATACACTCTATTGTAAGGTCGTGTATTAATGTATAAAATTCCCGGGGTTTACAATCGTCGAACCTCCGCCATTGCTGTTGCCATCGCCGAACTACTCCTAGTCATCTTCGTTGTCGATCTTGGTTATCCAAGTCGT
Organism: Combretum micranthum; assembly: GCA_024138025.1. NCBI lineage: Eukaryota > Viridiplantae > Streptophyta > Magnoliopsida > Myrtales > Combretaceae > Combretum > Combretum micranthum. The sequence goes on from JAMXBD010001924.1 coordinate 239,206, forward strand.
CCTTCATTCATCCGCTCATCGATCCTCTGCACGTTGTTGCGGTCTTCATCCCTAGTCGCCTTCAATTCTTGCACGCAAAGCGATCTTCATCCAGGTAAGTTTTCCTTACCATATATGTGTATATGTATATATTATATAATAATATATAATAATAGATTATATAAATTAGTAATAAATATATTTTTCGTTGAAATAGATAATAAGTGAAATAATTGAAGTTTTAATAATATTAATCATATTAATATTTGTTTGATGTTAATATAAGATAATAGTGTGAAGTTTGTGTTTATAAACAATTGTGATAATTTTATATGAGTTTTGTGATGATTGATATTATGATGATTTGTTTGTTTTTAAAAAAAAATATTGTTTTGATACCTAGAAAAATTTAATTTTTATAAATTTGTTCAAAATTAATTTGATAGATTTAAGAATCACATAAAATTAGATAACTTTTATTAAATCATAAAACTTAATGAACATAAAGGGATAAGATTTCAAAAGACTAAAATTAACCAACAAACCAAATTTTTCTTAAATAACTACATGTGGTCTGATCCCGATTAGCGGGTATATAGGCACCTAAATGGGCGACTCAAAATGTGTAAAAAATTTATTTTTGTGATTTTGTTTGTTTCTCTTAGTTTAAATAAATTTGTACGTATTTGTAAATAGTTTATATTTTGAAATTAAGGTTTAAAAGAAAGCAATTTAAAATTGGAAAGCTAAAGTGGTAACTGTTTAGGTTTTAATAGGTTATCCTTCGGACTCAAGTTAATTTCTGGTTCTCGTTTTCAAAACGATATTTTCGCGAATCAATAGCAAAACCAAAATCAATCTATCCATTGGTTTTGGTTTATCTTTTTCTCGACTTTAGTTGAGTGGCGACTCCAAAATATTTTCAAAACTCAAATTTCCTTTAATTCTTAGTCGATGACTCGTATTGAATGGGTTGGGGTTTAGTACGAATCGGATTAAAGGAAATCGAATCGGAAATCAAAACCCAGGCTCGACAGCTTGGCGACTCCACTAGGGACAATTTTTTAAAGGGCTGGCCACTTTATGCTTTTCATATTTAAATTGCTTTCTTTTTTAAATATCTTGTATATTTGTAAATAGTTGTACTAATCTTTTTGTTTAAGTGATGTAGATAAAAAAAAAAAAAGGAAAATTCTGCAAATACCCCTAACTAGGGGCAAGGTTAAATTTAAGAAAAAATGTATGCTAGATGTGGTCAAACCCCATCCACCTTAGGTAACTTAGGACGGGAGGCACTAATAGGTCTCGGGTGTTGTGGTAACCTACCATTCGGGACACGAATTAGACTCCCACTTAGGTTAATGTGGCCCATGGCCCATTAATTGGGGGACCTTTAGAACCCACCCTTCTTGCATTCACTACATGAAGAAGATGATGATCAAGCATTGTGGCCCATCAAAGTGTTTTTCAAAAACTGTTTACAAAACAAAACAAAAGCTGAATTTATAGGAGTTAACTTTCCTTTGTAATCCGTTATGTAAATATGTCTTGTAAATCCTTGTAACCTCATCTTTGTCCTTTGTAAATGTGTATACCGTGTTGTAACATATCTCTTTTGTAATATGTAGATTAGGAAGTATGGCAAGCAGTATGTGTTGTAAACTCCAAAATATCTGGAATCAGTTTAAGCCTAAAACCCTAATCGAAAGTCAACCGGAGCCCTAAAGATCAACAAAACCCTAGTTAGATGTGATAGCTCAAAGTCCGGCACTCCCGAATAAGGAACTTGGTGAGAATAAGTAGAGTTTAGAATGTAGAATAGTACGGAAATAGCTAAGGCAACATAAAAAAGATCAAATTAGTGAAACCGCAACTCGTTCCGAACACGATCGGACATGATACTTGAAAAACGTGTCCGAAGCCTCGGAATAGTAAAATATTCCGAATACACCATTAGACAAGTAAAAAATATAAGGTTTTCAAAAATAATCAATTTTGTAATTTTTCGATAAGTAAAAACACAGATATTGCATTATACGCGTATTTCTTACTACCGTACTTTATAGTCATATCTACTTTACATTATACTATTCATTACTATTCTACACTATTCTTTTATCTCTACTTTTTCTTACACCTACTCTTACACCTCCATAACCTATAACTTTACTTTTTACCTTTCTCATAACTTTATTTCACATCTACCTTACATATTACATCTTTTATTTAACAAAAAGTCAAAAAAATAAAATCACTGCCCCCCTCTCTATGCATATGGCCGCGCCCCTTCCCCATGTGCCCCTCGATTTGTTTTATTTTTCTTTTATTTTAATCACACAAAAATCACTCCATATTTTCCAATAAATACCCCTCCTCTTTCACTTCTTTCACATTTACTACCCACAATTCTTACAAAAACTCTCCCAAAATCTCCTCTCAAAACTCTCTCAAAATATCCTCTCAAAACTCTCTCAAATCTATTCCAAAACCACTTCTACCTACAACTAAAAACCCAACCAACCACATAACTATACCAAAGTCTTCTTTAGGTAACCATTCCATATTTCTTTCTTACTTCTCATGTCATGTAACTTTACATGACCATAGTGTGAGTTTCCAAAGACTAAATGTATGGAAGCTACATTATGTTCATGTGTTGTTCTTGTTCATGAAAATCTAATTATGTTTATGTTATTATTTTGTTCATATTATTGTTACTATATCTAGTATTATTATCTTATATATACATATTCTTTAAGAGTATATAAGCTCACTTGCAATTTATTTATTTTTATGCAAATGCAATTATTTATTATTCCATGCAATTTATTTATTTTCCGTCGCAATTTATTTATTCCTTGTTAAAATAAGACTAGTCTCTAGTCTTAGACTTGTCCTCATCAAGTCAAAACAAATTTTTCTTCCCTTCATTTTATTTTTATTTTGGGACTAGTCTATTTCTTAGTCCCGGGAACCTTGAAAAAGCTAAGACTCCAATACTTGACTTTATTACTTATGTTATTTACTTTGCTATTATTTTCTCATGATTCATGTTCATTTAAGTTGTTGTCCAAAGTTTCAAGTTCTAAAAATGATTGGACAAAAAGGAGATTTTGACATCTTAGAAAAAGTTTAGTAAAGTAGAAAATCTTTGGTTTGAAAACAAAAAAATAAAGTTATCTCTTTTCAAGTTACAAGGAGAAACCACTAAGATTTAGAAACACTTTTACTATAAAAAGTTTCATATTGTTCCACTTTGTTTTTATAAAGAAAATAAATTTTTATGCATGGATGATTTCTATGAAAAACATAAAACATGAGGAAAGGATGAGAATTTTTCAAATAAAGATTTTTGCAAACAAATAGACAAAGGAATTTGTACAAGAAAAATAAATAGGAAGAATAGAGTATTTTCTAAAAACTCCAAAATAGTATTAGTATAGAAAAATTAGAAGGAAAAAAATTTACTTTCAAAAAGTTACTTGGATATATATATATATAAGCCAACATAAAACATTTTTGTAAAAAAAAAGAAACAAAATATTCATTTTAAGAGACCAACAAAAATGAATTCTTGTAAACTATATTTTTCTAAAAACTCCAAAACCAACATCATTTTATTTGAGCAACATAAATGGACAACAAACACTTGAGCATGAATAAATATGAGCTAAGTAACCATAAAAAGAGAATTTTTCAACTATATAGATAACTAAGTATTTATCAAACAAATTTTGATTTCTTGAACCAAAGTTGTTTTTGCCTAGGAAAATCCGTAGTGAATTTTGTCGCCACTGTTTCGGAGCATCTATGACCTTGTTTGTTAAAAATAATTTTGAAAATGGGTAGATCTTTTTGAGTAGGTAGAAATCGGTATATTATATGCGCGATTCCAAGTTAAAATGACCAAGTTATGACCATTTTAAGTTGGAGCATTCTTTTATGCGAACTTTAACGTTCTTTTGACATTGTTTTGTCAAAATTCAAGAAAATCATCAAGAAATACTCATCGTGGGTATTTTCTTTGGCTAGGTGACTCCGAAGAAGGATACCTATATCCCGAAGATTATTTTGATTAAAGAGGAGTGTGTGAACGACTCATCCGCGTAGAGGAATAGTCGACATGGCATCGTGAGTTTATTTCCGTTAAATGCTATACTTGTTGTGCTTGTAATTTAGTTGCATTAGAGTTAGGAAAAGGAAAATGGATATGTATGTTAATTAATTCTTTGAAAGAATCCTAAGAATATCGAGACCGGAATTGATTTAAATGCTTGTTTTAATATAACACTTGCTTTGTATGAAATGCCTTGATCACCTTAAACTTGATAATAATAATGTTGTGATATTATAAATAAATGGATTCATGCATACCACGAAGTGAGTCACATTTCATTTTGGGTTATTATCCTTGGGTGAGAAGGATAGTAAGCTCATGTCGAAAGCAACACTTGGCGGAAGATCCGAAAGCGATTGCTTGGCGGCGTTATGGAAAAAGGAAATGCTTGGTGGAAGATCCAAAAGCAAGGCTCAATTCAAGTAGACTTCATGTGCTTGGCGATATTGATCGAAAGCATAAAACTTTTTATTAAAAACTACTTGTTTGAGGTTATGTATCACCAAACCCCGAATGGAGGGCGCAAATCCATTCAACATATAGTTCGCGGAAAACTATATGCCTTGTTTCCCCACATGTATGTTGCATCCCATTTTTTTGCTTAATTAACTTGTTTGAAACTTTATTACAAGAAGTTATTTACGGAAATAATTCTCACTAAGCATGTTAGCTTATACCCCCATAAATATCTTTTGCAGTTTCCCTATTTATGGTTAAGGCCACGAAGACCCTGCGGGCAGGTAATTTCTTTTTAGATAAAGGAAATTCTAGATGAAGTTTAGTATTAGAAATAATGTACAAATATCATGTAATAGAATAGTGATCATGGGAAATGTCCCTAAGTTTGTAAAACCTTTTATATGAATAAATGTTTATTATGAATCCTCTTTTCTTAATATGTTATTATATCTTCTTAAGCTTCATAATTCCATGTACGGTCCTCTAAAATTGTGAGAGCATGCCTTACACTGAATATCAAAGCTTTTGGGAGTGGCTAAGATTGTCATACTTAAGCTTTAATATTGAGTGTGGTTGATTGTTACGTTTAGGGTACCCCTTGGGGCATGACAGTTTAAGTTGGTATCAGAGCATGGTTAAGAACCTAGGAATCATAAGTATAGAATTGGACTTAAGGAGAATTGGATAGAAATAAGAAAGACTTAGATAAAATAGAATGGTTAGAATAAGTTTTCTAATCTCTCTCCTTTACATAGATCACCATAGATGAGGCCCGTCTTCAAGCCAAGAACTTCCGAAAAGGACCTTTCGAAAAAACCAGAGGATTACGATTGAGACTTAGAGTTTTATGCGAGGAGTTTGCCCTAGCAGGACAACCTAAGACCGTTCGGGAAATGTTCCTAATCTGGAAGAGAGGAATGATGCAAACTGAATGGAGGGAAGTGGTACGGACTATTCACAACTGCCCTATAGGAAAGAAAATGACCGAGTTGGAAATGATATACGCCGTAGAACGTATCGCTCTGCCATTGCTGAAGATAGACCTATGTTGAAGGAAGCAACATTTGTCCTTAGAGAATGGAGGACGAACTTCACCAGATTTTCGAACTTGGACCCGGATCGGACCAATGTTTGTTTACGCCCATGATAACTTGATGGATCATCTCGAATGGATGAAGGCTGACATCAACGATATCTTCCACTGGCATGGAGTATATCAGGAAGTGCTACGACCCCCAACCCAGGTGCCCACTGAGCCGCTTGCCTTTACAGGAATCCAACTAGGGATGAAAGACCCTACGTCTACGAGAAGATGGATCGGTAATAAGAGATGAGCCTATGGAAGAAGAGAGTGAAGATTCTGAAGAAGACCCAGAGGAACAATGAAGAAGGACTGGAACAAGAAGAAGAAAACCAGACCGCTGTAGGAGATGAGGAACCCCGTAATAGCACCGAAGAAAGAATCATCCACTTAATGGGACGACAGACTCGAAGAGGGCAAGGAGCAGACTCAGCCATGAATACGGACAGTGCTCCACCTAACGAGAACAACAGCATGGAGACAGATGGAGCTGTTACTTGGAAAACTATCCATGACATAGTACCAGAATTGACTGGGGAAGAAACTGACATACATGAAAGATCAAGGGAGGCAGCCGAAAAAGGAGGAAATATTTTAGCAATTCATGAGGGACTGGAACCCAGGATCGTCTAGCAGCAATCCTGGAGATGCGCCCGAAGAATGAAGAAAGGAAGGAAGAAGATTGAGCATATCCCTAGAAGTCCAGCTTAAATTTTGTAACCATAGACTAGATCCGCGATCACAGTCTATCCTTTAGTTTTCGGAACAATGTTTTGTTGTTTTCTATGAAATTTTCCTTTTGTGATTTCCTTTGAATATTTTTATTTTCATGTATGAACTTTATTTCAAAATTAACTATGTTATGCTACAAGTTGATTTCAGAAATTGTTTTGATTTAAATTTTATTATCTTTTATGTATGTTAAAGTTTCCGTTACATCCACAAATTTTCAGCAAAAATTTAATTAAGTTATCAAAACTTTATAAAACCTAACTTAGGAAAGTTTTAAACAGCCGAAATAGAAGTAGACGAATAGAGGAGCGAAGTGCCTCTAACCAGCCGGAGGTGGAAGCAGAACAACCTGCCGCTCAAGGAGCCGCTGCACCTCAGATGGATTTGCATGCCATGCTAGGACATTTGACCCACGTGTTAGAAGCGATAAGGCCGAATATGCCAACACAAGCACCCGTACCTGAAGCTACACCAACAACAGCACCAGCACCTATGCCAACACCACCGCAACAACAAGTATCAACTGAGGCATCTGTCCAAAATATGCCTTTACCTCCACCCCTACCGCCAAGGCCATATAAAAGCATGTTGCCTGACTTCATCAAAAGCAATTGCTATTTTGAAGGAGCTTATGATAAGTCGAAGGAGGCCGAAGATTGGTTGTCCCAAATTGAGATGTCTTTTGATGCATATGAAGTTCCACCCCACCTGCAAATCAAGTATGGAACATTCATGCTTCGTTTGAACGCTAGGATATGGTGAGAATCAAAGAAAAGGGAATTGGTAGCTCAAATCTCTTGGGAAATGTTTAGACATAAATTCTTGGAGAATTACTTCCCAGGAAGTTTACGAGTAAGATATAGTGCAGACTTCTTGCAAATTGCTCAAAAGGGAAGAACGATCGAGCAATACGAGACCGAGTTCAATAGATTGCTACAATATGCCCCTGATTCATACAAGTACAGCGAAGAATTGAAAACACAAGTCTTTATAGGAGGATTGGATGAAGACCTGAGAATGAGATTGGAAGAATTTGACATAAGAAATTTTCGAGAATTAGTGGAAATAGCTCAGATCGTAGAAGGAGCAAGGAAAAGGAGAGAAAGAAAAGAAGAAGAAGAAAACCCGATTGTTGAGAAGAAGTTTTATGTAGAATCCAATTTCATGCCTCCACCAAAGAAATTCAAGATCTCCAACAACTACAATAACGATAGTGGAAGGTTCACACCAAGAGACATTCAGTGTTGGAAGTGTAACGGAGCACACTACCCTAAGAAGTGCCCTTAGTTATTTGGAAAGTGTTTCTTTTGTGGAAATGCAGACCATAAGATATCAAAATGCCCAAACAAAGGAGTTAATACTTGTCATGTCTGCAAACAGAAAGGGCATTTCGCCAACAATTGTCCGCAAGGAAGGGATATTCTGACAAGATCTTCAGGAGGAATTGTTCCTATAAGGGTGGAAAAAGGAAATGGAAGTAGAAGTAAAAGCATATCAGGATCCATTGCCTCAGGAGTTCGAATCTACAACCTAGAAGGACAATGGATAAGTGAAGAAATAAATGAAGAGGAAAAAGACTTGGCTACCATGGGATACAATAGAGACTATAGCTGCGACATGAGAACCGGTAAGCCTTGAACCCTCTTTGTTGTTATTCCGTATATCAAGCAATAGTTTAAAGTTTTGCGCATAGAAGTAATAACCCCTTTGTCGGATACACAAGAAGCTTACAATTAGGAAACTAGAATGTTTTGCTCTCTTAGATTTCGGAGCAACACATTCTTTTGTCAAGACCTAGATAAGCAGATAAGACTACCAATAGCAAATGTCAAAGTTTTAAGATTTGAAATCCCCACAAGAAAGGACGATGAAACTCAAAAGAAGCGTTGAAGAATCTAGTAACCACACAAAGCCGCTCGTGATAGAATTAAGGAGTAATCTATGGTATAAAATGTTTACTTCCCTATAAAGCTCCAATAAAAGTCACAAGGAGAACATAGGACTCATAAAACTATACGAAGGGAAGATAAAATTGAGAAAAGAAGAGTCTCATTCTTTCAAATTGAGAAAAAAAAATTACAAGAACAAATGACTATCTGGATGACGCAAAAGAAAATGAAGAGGGACCAACCCTTGGAGATATTGACGATTTTCGATAAAGTTCCGAATAAATAAGATGACGTCCGAAGGAGAGAATCAACTTTGAAAAAGACTAATGGCCTTTGAAGGTTCTTAAAGGAGATCAAAAGAAGTTGGAAGATTTACTACAAAAATTTTTGAATCAAGGCTTTATGCATCAAGTATACCCCCATGGAATATGACGGTTCAGCTTATAATGGGAGAAGAGGATAAAACCCTGAGTTTACATGCTGATTCTCAGAGATGAGCAAGGTCACAGTCAAGAGTGAATACCACTCCCTGGAATTAAAGATCTTTTAACCAACTACAAGGAGCGAACTGGTTTTTCTCAAAAAGTAAGATCGCAATACTACCAACCAATGATAAAATCAAAAAGTAATTCATAGGAATGACTCTCAAACTCTTTATGGACACTATGAGTACCCAGCTGAAACCAAGAATGTAAGTCCCTATTGGATAAGTTAGAAGTTGACGAGAATCGTAGTCTAATCTGAAAAAGAAAAAGGGGATAATCGAAGACTATAATCTTGAGTATAAGAAGTTGATAAAAGGAATTAAGAAGTTGAGAAGTGAGATTTCAAAACAAAGACTAAAGAAGGAGGACAACCGTTACAGTATTAAAACCAACCATGGTGGAAGAAGAATAAAGGAGCTTAACGCTAAGATAAGAAGATACGAAGGATAAAGAAGATAATATAGAAGGAAGATATACGGATCAATAATAATATAGAAAGTAAAGGATGAATTTAAGAGATAAGATTAATAAAGTGATAGGAAGGTCATTAGTATAACCCGTAGCTTGGGATTAACGACCCATTCGAAAAGAACTTAGATATACCAAAATTTTGAAAGAACGATAGTAGTAAGATAAGAGGAAACAAAGTGTCAACAAGAAAGTAAGAACGGCAAAGGACAAAAAGGTCTATGAAGCCTTTGCCAATGCTGGAATAAAAATGGAACTAGACTACCCAAGGGAGTAGATTCTAGGAATGCATAAGCTAATCGATTTTGGCTCGTTCCTTAGTCGATTAATATAACGTTCTTTATGAACAACCTAGCAAAGTCTTGTGAGAAGAAAGCAAGGAGTCCTAGTCAGGATCGTAACAAATCGGGACATGAGAATAGTACAACAATGGGAACTAACAAGGAAACTTGGAGAAAAGAGACCCCTTGATGCTACATAAAAAACGATCAAGGAGAACAATTCAGGACCCTGGAGGAACAAACAAGAGTGACTCATGAAATGAGAAAGGCACAAGATAGACGAAAGAAATAAGACTGATCGGAAAAGAAGGACCTTAGGAATTTCAAAATGGAAATCATGTGCGCGTAAGGGTAGGAAGTAATTACCCTATGATCTTTTGAGAAGTAATAAAACAAGATAAAATTCTAGATTGTTATCTAAACATGTTGGAAACATGCGACATATTCCAAATCCCTATTTAACAGTTGGTGAAGGGATCAATTTCGGAGATAAAAAGGTGGCATTCTTGAGGGAGGACCTTCCCTGTAGGGAATACCTATTACAGATAATTGTCAAAAAGTTCAAAAGATGGAAAATAAGGAAGTCAAAGTCTAAAGAAGAAATCTTAAGGAACTATAGATGAAGTGTAGGCCAAGTACAAAAGTTCGGTTGAAGCTGTAGTCATGGCTTTCCAAGTTTTGAGGACAAAACATTCTTTAAGGGGGGTAGGTTGTAAACTTCCAAATTTCCAGAATCAGTTTAAGCCTAAAACCCTAACTGGAAGTCAACCAGAGCCCTAAAGGTCAACAAAACCCTAGTTAGACGTGATAGCTCAAAGTCCGGCACTCCCAAATAAGGAACTCGGTGAGAATAAGTAGAAGTTTAGAATGTAGAATAATGCAGAAATAGCTAAGGCAACATAAAAAGATCAGATTAGTGAAACCGCACTTGTTTCGAACCCGATTGGACATGATTCTTGAAAAACGTGTCCGGAACCTCGGAATAGTAAAAATATTCTGAATACGCTGTTAGACTAATAATAGCACTAGATTAATTAGTAAGACAAATGGAAAAGAAATATGCAGAAGTTAGAATACTAGAGGTTAAATTCTAAAATCTACCTTACTTATAGATAACATAACAATTAAAACATATTATAAAAAACCTAATTTTATTCTAATGAATAACACATATCTAAGTAAAAAAATTTTACAACAATTAATTTTTTTAAGTTAGAATACTAGAGTTTAAATTCTAAAATCTATCTTACTTATAGATAACATAACAATTGAAACATATTATGAAAAATCTAATTTTATTCTACTGACTAACACATATCTAAGTAAAAAATTTTAAAAACAATTAATTTATTTAAAAAAATTAATTGTTTTTAAAATTTGTGACATAGATATGTACCATTAATAAAACAATTAAGAGTAAAAATAATATATTTAATTTTTAAATATATAAAACGGTTCGGTTCGGTTCATGGTCCCGAAACGAACCGCGAACCGTTTGCTCTTCAATGAACCGAACCGCGAACCGAACCGTTTCAAAAAATAACCGAAATTTCGGTTTGGTTCGGTCCGGTATGGTTCGGTTCACTGTTCGGTCGGTTTTTTTGCACAGCCCTAGCGGCAATAACCAGATGCACGGAGTATGCGGCAGTTCCTTTGATTTGTTTGACCGAGTCTACGAGATATTATCCGGCTTGTGTGATAAGACAATATGGAGCACTTCAAGATATAATTATCAAGCTATCATTAGAGGAGGTTAATATGGATTATGATGACCCCAACATTCCTTTGGCACAAAGAGAGGGAAACCTAGGGATGATACAAGCCAAATGGGAGACAAGAGAATCAAGCCCATCTACGTGATAGAACCCATCAATACTGAGACGAAGAAATACCGAGCCAGTAAAGAATACATCTTCAACCAAAGGGATAAGGTAGAAGGGTTAGAATTTCAAGTTCCTGAGGTGTTGAGTCGATGACCTACTACTCCTGACCCAGAGACACAAGCTTATATGGAGTTGACAAAAGCCCGGTGGAGGTTCGCTCAAGAAATGAAGAAGAGGGAGGAGAGATGGAAGAAAAAATGCAAAGTTTCAGCAAGGTTAAGCACTTGAAGTCAACTACGGATGGCGAAGAGGACTATCGAGGAACTGAAGGACCGTTTAGTGTGTCCTAGCAAGATTAGGCATTTGGTTTAAGTTTGAAGTCTCTTGGTTTAGCTTTTCGGTTTTGTCATGATTAGGTCATGTATTGACTACTTGAATAAATTTAGCTTTAATGAAATAAAATTGTTTTTGCCACAAAACTTCTTCATCATCTCAATTTGCATGCGCATGCGCTTTTCTTTTCTTGTCTCTACATGTTCTTGTATAACTCTTTTGTATATAGTTTATAACCGTTTGCTTGTTTTTATGTATATTTTTTTTACCACTAATCGTTTCCTCATTTTGTTGAGAATTGTCAATAAATAATAAGATTTTCGCTCAAAAAAAAAAACAAAAAAATAATTATATATATAAATACATAATTTTTCTCTAAACTTGGAATTTTTGTTTTTGATTTTCATCAGTTTCTAAAAGATAACTCCTAAACGGTCAAACTCGATTCGAAGTCCAATTATCACTAAGTCCAAATCCAGAATGGCTAGCAACAACGACAATAATTCTAGCATTTCCAATCTAATTTCTGAGCAAAGGTTCACTACTTTAGAACAAATGGTGTTTCGAATGACCGAGCAAATGAATCTTCTTGCACAAAAATTAAAGGCCCCTCAAGATACTACCGAAGGACATTCTGGGGTAAAGAGAGATGGTAGAGCCATTGAGGAACAAGTAATTAATCATGAGCCACAAATCACTGTTGAGACAAGATCTTCTGGCCTTAAGAAGGAAATTGAGGCTAAAAAAAAAAAGATAGAGAAAAGGCTTTTCTCTCATTTCAATGAAAAACTCAAATCTTTTGAGAAAATGGAAGGATTTGATCAAGCTGGAATCATAAACTTTCCTATAATCGAAGCTAGGGCTTTCCCTGAGAAGTTTAAGATTCCCGACTTTGAAAAGTATGATGGTACTGGACTACTGGTTGCCCAAAGTTGCATACTAGGCTCTATGTGAGGAAGATGAGCCGATACACTCAATATGAGCAATTTATAATCCAAACTTTCTAGGATAGCCTTATCGGTCCAGCTTTGACATGGTATGCTCAACTAGATCTTGATGAGATTAATATTTGGGATGAATTAGCTAGGGTTTTCTACAATCAATACAAGTTCAATATTGAAGTGGCCCCATCTATGTGGGATTTAGGAAATATGAAGAAGAAGAAAGATAAGTCCTTTAAGGAATATGCTCAAAGGTGGAGATCAATGGCATCTATGGTATCTACCCCTATACCAGAGAAGGATTTGACTTTACTTTCATCAATACTTTGGAAGAACCATTCTTTACCTATCTCATTGGACATACTACTACTAATTTCTCTGAGATAGTATTGGCCAGATGCAGAATTGAAAATGTCATTACTACCGGGAAGATCTATGTGGAGAAAAAAGACTACAAACTCCAAATACTTCAACAACAACAAAGGAAAGGATACTACTGTCAGTGTAGTCAGCTGAACCTCATACACTAAATCTACTCAATCCTACGCTTACCAATCAACCCCAAACATTAACAACCTTTCACCCAGTCACAACAACCACAATCCCAAAACCAACCATTCAATAGACCCAAAAGACAGTTTACCAAAATTCCCATACCCCGTAGCCAAGTTCTAGCTCGGCTTAGAGCCGATAATCTGATCACCTTTGAAACACCTAGAGAAGACTATAGGCCCAAATACTTTAACCTCGAGCAGAATTGTGATTACCATTTGGGGTAAGTAGGTCATTCTACTAACAATTATTGGAGGCTTCGGAATAAGATTCAAGACCTCATTGATGCTAAATTGGTCTGTAAGCCCTGGAAAATTTCAGTAAATAATTTCAAGAAGAACTTCGAAAATAAATCCTAAAAATCACTCCAAATTAAAACCGAATTTCAACTAGTCCAAAAACACGAGCAAATCCAGAAATTTCCGAATCTTGAGAAAAATTAGAATCCTTAAAAACAAAATAAGAACTCATCATACTTCAATTCCAAAAGCACTACGTACGAAAAAAATTCCATATTTAACTCCGACTTATAAAAACGGGTAATATAAAGCTAAAAAAAAAAAATTATTAAAAAGTAAATAACGATTGACTTTTGAAAATATAACTCAATTCAAGAATTCCAAAAACATTAAGAGATATTAAATACTTACAAAATAAAATTTAAAATAAATTTCTCAAAATTAATATGTTGTATAAACATAAAATATTAGTTTCCAAATTGGCAAAGATCTAAACAGGAAAATCACCCGGAAGCCCTAATTGGTATGTAATAGTTTAAGTCCAGTAATCTAGCGCCCCTAACCCTAGAGGCCGAGATGTAGTTTAAATATTTAGAATAGCTCATAGTAATATAAGTTTATTTAAAAATATCAGATTGGTAAATTTTTGACCTATTTCGAACCCGTTCGGATACAGACTTCGAAAAGCGTGTCTTGGGGCTCGAGATATCAAAAATATACCAATAGTACCGTTAGACTTGTAATTTCATAAGATTTCCAAATATATCAGTTATATAATTTTTCGGGTTATAAAAATTACAGTTATAACTTTTTTATCGTATTTTCATTACTATCGATAATTTATTAGCTTTTGCACTATTCATTTTTATTTCATTACACAATTTTATTATTCTTATAAAGTCTTATATTTTTAGATAAATATTTTATATATTATAGAAAATTTTGTTTTTCTAAAATTTAGTTAGTTCGGGCTTTTACGGGATCAGATTCTGTTTAAGACCCGATACTAAAAATAAAATAAATTAATTTAATAATTGAAAAATATTTATATTTTCATAAAATAATTTTTTAGAATTTTTCGGGTTATAAAAATATCATTTATAGCCCCTATTCGCGTATTTTGATCATATCGGTAACATATTTATTAAAATACTAAAATAATTTAAATAATTATTTAATTTTAATTATTAAAATCCGCTACAATATTTGGAATAAATTTTATAATTTTATTTTATTTTATTAAAAAAAAGTACCTTTACAACCCATACCATCAAGTACACCTTACACATATCACTTCCTTTTCACTTCAATCTTTCTACACTCTATCCCACACTTCATGGCAGATTTTTCCCCTTCCTTATGGCTGCCATTGTCCTTTATTTACTCCATTTTGACTAAATTAATTACATTCTACTCCTTCTTAAGAAAGCTACATTACACATTTATTACACAATTCAAATTTAAGTCAAATTTCAACAATTTCTCTCTCTCTCCTTCCCCATTTTCACGGGCAGCAACCCCTCTCCCTTGCTACCCTTGTTTTATTTTTTTCTCTCTATTATTCAATTAAAATACTCATTTTCTCTCTCTCCTTCATTTACTCATTCTTTCCTTTTTCATTCTTTAGTTTCTCTCTCTCTTTTTCCTCTCTTTCTTTCTTCATTTCCTCTTGTTCTTCCATGAAAAACAAGTTGCCCCCACTTCTAAAAATGGCTTCCACTTGTTCTTCCATGAAAAACAAGCTGCCCCCACTTCTAAAAATGGCTTCCACACTTCATTCTTGAAGATTTTTAAGCAAATCTTCTTCTCAAGCTTCCACAGGTGGTATATGTAAAGTGTAATGAAGGTTTCATGCATCAAATGACCTTCCATAAGCTTAAAAGCTTAGGATGATGATGCCAAAATGAAACTCTCATCTTCTCCATCATTATTATCTTGTATCATAATTATTTTCTTGTTTAAATTTGTTATATTTTGTAGATTTAACTTTTTGTAGCTTTGATTTTTGTTTATGCCATAGATCTTTCTATATGAGTTATTATTTTTGTTATTGCTTATGATTTATGCATATATTCCTCATTCACATGTGTTCATGCATTTAAAACTAGTATAAAAAACTAGATCTAGTGTTTTGAAGTTCATAAATGCATTAGACTTTTGTTTATGTTCATGAACAACTTGTAGTGGCATGATGATAGTAGGAAAGTTGTAGGAAACTCAAGATCTATTTTATTTTTAACAAAAATCATTTTGAAAATTCGGATGAAAAATGAATCATATTTAGAAAATTTATTTTTCAACTTCAAATGTGTATTTTTCATTTAAATGAAGGGCTTAGGGTATAGATAACATAAATGAGTGATTTTGATGAGTGAAGTTTAGATCTATGAGTTTATAGTTTACTACCATGGGTTTCTTTTAGATCTATGTTCATATTAAGTATAGATCTTAGTTTTGAACTCAAACAAAATTATGAAATTCGTATTTTGGCAATATCCCTATTTAAAAACCACTTTCCAAGTGTTAAAATGTAATTTTTACTTAAAAAATGAAAGCTTAATATATGTATATCATCAAGACTTCTTTTTACAAGAATCCAAAGTGATTTTCAAAATAAAAATCTTATTTTTGAATTTAGGTCAAGACATATTTTAAAAACATGTTTTCCAACTCCAAAATGAAGTTATTATTCAAGATATGAAGGGCTCTTAGGATAGGATATGTAAGGAATGGATTTTTATAAGTTTAGATAGATTTTATCAAAAGATATGTCTAAAAATAAATTTTGTAAATTCGGATCCCAACCAAGGCCAATTTTGAAAACCTATTTTTCAACTTCAAAACAAGACTTTTTATTAAAGAAATGGAAGCCTTAAGAGATAGGTTTGATTAGGAAATGGTTTTTGAAAGACTAAATGAGTTTTACAAAGAAATCAAGCTTAAATGAATTTCTCAAAATTCGGATTTGAAAATAGCCACAATTTAAACACTTATTTCCAAATGCCAAAATGGTAATTTTTATAGGAAAATAGAAGTCCTAGGGTATATATATAATATAGACCAAGTTTTGATAAGGATAAAAGAAGTTTATCAAAATATAATCTTAGAATAACAAATGGTTTCCAAGAATAGGTTAAACAATGTTTTCATTCTTTAAAATTTTGTAAATTCGTACTTAGGCAAACCACCTATGTAAACACCTATTTTCTAACCCCAAAATGAAGGTTTTTATTGAAATAATAAAGGTGATGGTTATATGGATCATCAAGGTTGAGTTTGATAAAATAAAGTATGATTTTGCAAGAAGAAAGACTATTTTTCTTAAGTCTAATAAAATTCAAAGTTTTGCAAAGTAAAGGTTTTCAAAAAGAATTTTTGATATTATATGTATACATGTAAGTAGATCATCTCATAATCTTCATGACAATAGCTTGTAGGTAATACATATATGCATGATGCATTGTAGAAACAAAGTATAAAAATTGAGTTCATCCAAATTTGTAAATTCGGATGATTTCCAAACCATGCCTTAAAAACCCATTTACCAACTCCAAAACTTGTGTTTATATGAAAAATGAGGAGTTTAAGTCATAGGTATCATCAAGTAATGATTTTGATAAATTTAAGATGGGATTTGCTAAGAAAAATATATAGAACAATGAGTAGAAATGAAGTAGGAAAATTTGAGTTGTTGTCATTTTAGGAAATTCGTAACAATGGAACAATGGCATGAAAACTCATATTTTCCAAACTCAAATTAGAAGTTTTATCAAAGAAATGAAGTCCTTAGTGGCTAGGCATGGTTGAGCCTTAATATTCTAAGTACCAAATGATTTTTACTTAAAGGATCACTCAAAAACAATTTTTACAAAATTCGGATTTTGGAATCAACCCTAGTTAAAAACATGTTTATAAAGTGTAAAATGGAAATTTTTATATAGAAATGAAGGTCATAAGTAATATATATAATGAAGACTCAATTTTAACAAAAATAATTATAATTTCTTAAGTAACAAATCCAAAACAAATGGAAATGATCAAAGTTAGAAAACTAGATTTTTCATAAGTAGTTGTTATTATGGTCTTGCAAAATAAAAAGTTATAAAATTTCCTTTTAGAAAAAATCATCAAGATCATGCATACATTGAGCTCATCTCATGTCATTCATGTTAGGAAATCACTCATATTGCATTTATAGCTAATTTATATAGTACGAACATTACAAAAATTTACAAAACTATTTTTCGGAATTAGAAACTGTTACTGATCAGATCTGATCCCTCTGTTCCGAGACCTAAATGTTTTCAAAACTTAAAAATAATATTAGAATTAGATAGATCTTTCAAAGTAGATAGAAATCGATATATAATTTGCGAGATTTCGAGTTAAAATGACCAAGTTATAGCCGTTTTAAGTTGGAATTCCCGCTTAGGACGAGAATTACGAATTTAATAGTTTGTATAAAATCGTTTGGATTAGTTTGAGTTGAAATACTTATTAGAGTATTTCTTCCTTTTTAGGTGATCCCGAATCTGACGAGTCCCTACCGTCGGATTGCTATTACTAAAAGACTGGTGATCCAATGGCTGAGTGAGTCTTCTTCTTATTTTGTTACCTTGCTTGTGCTTGTAACTAGTTGCATTAGAATTATAGGAACAAGATAAAAATCGATATGAATGGGGATGGGATATATGATGAGACTGTGATGAATGTATGCCAAAGAATACTAAAGCATATTGAAACCACGATTGGATTAAAATAACTGCACTGTTCATATTATTTCTGTTATGTGTGTGATATTGGTTGGTCACTCTAAAGAATGTATGAATATTTTGACCTAAGAAAAAATTAAATTGGTCATGCATCGCATCGGACATATTGTAGTGGTAGCATGCTACTTCTACGCAGGTCGATCGGTATAGTTCGAGGACTCGTTGGGATGACAAACCCGGTATCAGAGCTCATTCAGGGGTACTAAGGCGCATGTGGATGCATTCCTTAGATGAGCCTAGCCAAGTCGAGTGCTAAGAGCCGAGGGCTTAGGGACTAGATGCGGTTGTGTAGACTTCAATATCATTCCTAACCCAAGATACAGAGGGCATAAATCCGTTATGTGTGTGGGTTCTGGATGCCCATGCATAATTATTTGCTCATGTGTTTGTTCATGCATAGCATATGGTTGATTATAACATTGCTTGTTATGGTACGGAATTAAGGAAATTCTCACTAAGCTAGTATAGCTTATACCCTAATTAGTTGTTTAAATGAATAGGTTATAGCAAGAATGCAAAGTGGGGACCGAGATGGTTAGAGCCGAACATGACTTCGGGAGTTCGGCAAAGAATAAGAATGTTTGAAGTTATCTACTAGTTTTATGATTTGCCTTGTAATAGTTCATGTAAAGAAGTCTGTGGATGAATGTAATTGAAGTTGAATGATTTGTATTTGAAGTATAGCGATTTGTATATGAAGTATAATGATTTGTTTCTGGAGTATAGTGAATTGAAATTCCTTTACATTGTTACTCAAGTTATATCAACATAAAATGTATCATTCCGATGTGTCTCCTCTATGTGTTAGATGCCTTGTACATAGTATGGAAGCCTCTGCGTGACTTGGGTGGTCATTCTTAGGCTTTAATATTGTGTACGGCGGACTACCACGTTTAGGGTACCCTTCGGGGCGTGACATGGTCCAACTGGATTTCATTGAAATTCCAACCCCTAATGTTAACACCAATCCTCTCCCGAATCATGGGCCCACAATCAACATGATCACGATTGAAGAATCTGAGCCTTTTATTGGAATGATCTAGTTCGATTCGAAAAGGATAGTTATCCAATGTCAAGAGGAGCAGAAAGAGGCCCATATAAGGTGAAGTCGATGAGGTATCAATTCTATGTACCCATTGCATCGAAAGATTATAAAGCTGCCCCATTCAACTATTAAGCTGTTAATCAAGTTCCGAGGCCCATGGTCGGCAAACTTGGAAAAGCCCCAGAGCCCGAAAGAGAGAAAACATTGGCATAGGAATTCTTCCCACAGAAAAAAGATAAGGAAAGGAGGATAAATCTGATGAGAAAACGGCCTTGACTTAGATTATGAAGATGAGTGATTATAAGATTACTGATCAACTTGCTAAGGTCCAAGCTAAATATCCTTGATGGGTTTATTATTGACTTTTGAAAAACACTAGGAAGCCCTCTTTAAGATACTTCACCAAATCAAGGTTCCCAAAGGGGTTGCAATTGAAATGATGGAACATGTGATGAATTCGGTATTTGCTTTGGACCAAATCTCTTTCTCATCTGATGAATTGGGAGCAGAAGGTACTCCCTATTTATAATGGCTAAGTATAATGGATTGATCGTAGCTTGAGTCCTCATTGACGATTGGTCATAATCTGATAACATTTGAAATCCCAAAAGAAGGGTACAAGCCGAGGAAATATGATCCTAATGTCCAATGTGAGTACCACATGGGTCAAACGGGCCACTCTATAGAGAATTGTTGGAGATTAAAGCACAAAGTCTAAGATTTGATCGATGCTAAGCTTATCCAACCCGAGCTCCTGAAATCTATGAAGCCAATTGATGATAATGATCCTATCCCAACTCCGACAGGGTTTCCAAGCGTCACTTCATCAAGAATTGAGAGTTTGTTGTTACCATCTGATAAAGTAGCCTATCATATGCAAAAGTTGAAGGTGCCGGTCAACACCAATAGGGGCAGGTAGCTTAAGAAAGAAGATCGACATTGATGCCTATCTTTGTAATAAGAATGATAATGAAATCTTCTATTGATATTTGGGGCAATTTGAATGGATGTTTGTCTATGGATATTTTATTGCTTGAAAATGTTTTGACAAAAAAGAGGCAACCAAATACCAAACACTAACCACTAAACACTTGAGAGTTGAGTGATTGTGAGGAAATTTATAAGGCTCATTCCTTAAAAGAAGTCTGTTTTGCACTTGATATATAGGTTAAGATGATACCAGGCATTCATTTCAATAACCAAAATATATCCCTTGTTAACCCCGTTGGGCCTAAAAAGAAGGAATTCTTAAAAATAAACCCTGTCAAGAACCACCCCGCATTGGGGCACCCCACAATGGGGCAATTTGGAGGTTAGGGTCATTAGTAAGGAGAAAAGGAATAACTTATATGCACTTGACCTAGTCGCATCAATTCAAGAGTAGTCAATTGACACAAATAAATCATTTCCTATGAAAGGAAAAAGAGTCTTCATTTCAAACCATACACAGCACATACACTTTGAGCTATAAAAAAAACAAATCACCTTGAATTCGTCTCCCAAAAGGGCAATGAAAAAAAAAAAAAAAAAAAAAGATAGAGAAAAAAAAAAAGAAGAGAGAGAACAAGAAAAAGATATTAGGTAAACAAGGTGATAAAAATCAATGATACATAGCTCAAGATCATTAAAATTCAAAATTCATCAAGTCCCACCCACAAATTCCACTCTTTGGAGACTCTTTGGATCAAAGGAGTTGATTTATTAATACCCTTGAAACTAGGAACAAGTGCATTATCAAGTTTTCCTTAAGGGTTCTTGACTTGTAAACCCGAGATGTATTGAAATTTTTTTTCAAAAATAAAAAGCCTTTATGAAATATCCTTTTGATTAAAGCCAATGACCAAAAGCTCAAATTTTTTTTACCCAAGAAAAGTCCTGATAGATTAACCAAAATGTATCATTTACAAAACGGACTGTAATTTTTGGAATTCGAGTCATGTGTGAAAATAAGCCAAAGAGTGTGGGAGGAAGTCCTCTTTAACTTAGTATTTCAAGCATAAGATAACCAATCCAAGTTCATGGGAATGATAAGAAAAAATGAGAATTAGTTTTCCCCAAAGGCAAGAAAGTCAAATTGGAGATTGTTGCCCCTTAATCAAGGAGGAGAAAAGAAGGCTACCAAGGATTGACCTTCAAAGAAAATAAGTAAGGGAGAAGTTGTCGCTCATTAGCAATTTTGAAATCAATAAAATTCTTTGCTTGTTAGCAAAATTGAAAAATGATGAAATAAGTAAAAAAAAAAAAAAAAAGAGAGAAGTTTTTCTCAAAAGTTTGTTTTTCAAAAAGAAAAAGAACAAGAAAGAATAAAGGAATCTCTAAATTTTTAAAGAGATATAATTTTGAGAACAAAAAAAAAGAGAGAAGAGTTTTAAACTCAAAAGTTTTGAAAAAAGGCATTTGGCCTTAACAAAAATGAAAAAGAAGAAGTCTTGACTCAAGAAAAGTTTTCAAGTTAGTACAAGTTTTCGAATTATAAGATTTCAAAAAAAAAAAAATTAGTCGTCATTGTTCTTCTAATAATTAGGATCACTTGCTCAAAGGAGCGTCGTCCTATTGTTTGAAAAAATTAGGGTCACTTGCTCAAAGGAGCGTCATCCTGCCTTTAAGAATTATAGTTACCAGTCCAGCCAAGAATCAGTTCAAGTAGCACCAATTCAAACCAAAAACCAAAGCCCATAAGTCCGGCAAATGACCAAGCTAAAGCCCATAGGTCCGGTAAATGACCAAATTAAAGCCCATAGGTCCGGCAAATGACCAAGATAAAGCCCATAGGTCTGGCAAATGACCAAATTAAAGCCCATAGGTCCGGCAAATGACCAAGCTAAAGCCCATAGACCCG
Organism: Combretum micranthum; assembly: GCA_024138025.1. NCBI lineage: Eukaryota > Viridiplantae > Streptophyta > Magnoliopsida > Myrtales > Combretaceae > Combretum > Combretum micranthum. Next base: position 261,241 of record JAMXBD010001924.1, read on the forward strand.
ACAGATGGTCTATCAGTTTTTTAGTCTAGGCCCGACAGATGGCCTATCATTTTTCTAAATCTAGACCCGACAGATGGTCTATCAGTTTTTAGTCTAGGCCCGACAGATGGCCTATCATTTTTCTAAATCTAGACCGACAGACGGTCTATGTCTAGGCCCGACAGATGACCTATCATTTTTCCAAATCTAGACCCGACAGATGGTCTATCAGTTTTTTAGTCTAGGCCCGACAGATGGCCTATCATTTTTCTAAATCTAGACCCGACAGATGGTCTATCAGTTTTTTAGTTTAGGCCTGACAGATGACCTATCATTTTTCAAGATCTAGACCCGACAGACGGTCTATCGGTCTAGGCCCGACAGATGGCCTATCATTTTTCTAAATCTAGACCCGACAGACGGTCTATCAGTCTAGGCCCGACAGATGGCCTATCATTTTTCTAAATCTAGACCCGACAGACGGTCTATCAGTTTTTTAGTCTAGGCCCGACAGATGGCCTATCATTTCTCTAAATCTAGGCCCGACAGATGGCCTATCATTTTTCTAAATCTAGGCCCGACAGATGGCCTATCATTTTTCAAAATGTAGACTCGATAGACGATCTATTAGTCTAGGCCCGACAGATGGCCTATCATTTTTCAAAATCTAGACCCAACAGATGGTCCATTAATTTTCTAAGTCTAGGTCCGACAGTTGACCTAGCGAATCTCAAAGTCTAAACTCGATAGATGGTTTAGCACAAGATAAAAATTTCTTTGTTAAAAATAAAATTTGGGAGGAGAAGCTAAGCAAAAATTGGTTATCTTTTTATCTTTGTGGCAAAAGTTTTGTTCAAACTTTACCACAAAGAGGGGCAGCTGTAGACACCCAATTTTTGCCCAATTAATTAAGGATTAAATTTATAAAGTTAATTAAACAAAATCTTCATTTTTGTTTAATTAAACTCATTTTTCCAAAAGCCTTAATTAAGAAATGAGTTGGCTAAGTGATCAAGGCACAGGCCAAATGGCCTGTTGGTTAGATACATTGACCCAAATACACACCAAGCTCAAGGACCCAGGTTCAAACCCTAGCAAAGGCAAATTTTTGCCTTTTTATTATCTTATTTTTTGCCTTCTCAAAGTGACTTTTTGCCTTACTTTGCATCAATTTTTAACTGACAAAACATCATTAATTGTTAAAATTGATGATACCATTGCAAAGTAGACATGGAATATGAAAGATCAATACACAATTCATGTGTAAAAACAACCCAAAAGTCACAGAATTCGTGCTAGAAAAAATGAAAAAAAAAATAAAATTTATGAAGCATTCAATTGTCCATTAATGAAGATCTACAAGAATTGATAAAATTGGATGATTCATCTACCCACATTGAATGATTTGATGAAGAATATGAAAGATCAATCATCAATTCATTAGTTTGAAACAAATTAAACACGAATTATTGAATTAAATTCGTGCAAATGAAGAGGCAAAAATCAATTCGTTTCTAAAGCAATACGAAACGTTAAAATTGAGCTTGCAATCTATAAATAGAGGGTACCAGGATCAAAAGGCACAACTCAATTTGAAGAAAACACAATTAGAATGAATGAATTAGAAAATTTCGAAAATTAGGGTTCTTAGGAAGAAAATTCCAAATTCGAAAATTTCGAATCATTTTTTATCCAATTTGAGTGTTTGAGGAGCTTTAGGAACAAGTTTAAAGTGATCAAGTGTGCTTAGATTTGATCAATTTGTTCGAATTAAGTTCTGCAAATTTTTTTTATTTTTCAAATTGAACCGCCGGCAACCACCACTTCGAATCGCCGTCCACGGTGGTTCTGGGGGCGAACCACCACCACCAGCGGACGCGCAACCACCATAGGAGTCGGGCCGACAAGCTTGTGGAGGCCAACAACCACCAGGCACGGCCGAGGAACGCTCGAAAGGCCGTGACTTCGTCTTCTTCGCCCGATCGGGTCGGATCCGACCCGAAATTTGACCCGAAAATCCGAAGTCCAACCCGCCCCTGGTCAACGGTCAACGGTCAGCCCAGATCAGACGGCTCAGATTCAATCATCCAGATCAGACGGTCCAGATTTGATCAAGCAGATCAGTGGCCCAGATTCAATCATCCAGATCAGACGGTCCAGATTTGATCAAGCAGATCAGACGGTCCAGATTTGATCAAGCAGATCAGCAGCCCAGATTCAATCAAGCAGATCAGACGGCCCAGATTTGATCAAGCAAATCAACGCCCCAGATCGAGTCAACGATATCAGACGGTCCAGATCAAGCAAGCGCGACCGACGCTCCAGATCTGATCCGCTCCATCCAACGGCCCAGGTCAATCCGCATTATTTTATTATTAGTTTATTATATAATTAATTTCAAAAAATAGTAAAACATTCATAAAAATTCATAAAAAAAAATTCAGAAAAATCCAGAAAAATCAAAATAATTATTTTTCATATAAATTTATTTTTTTTTGATATTTTTGAATATTTTTAATATGTATTTATACATAAATTGCTTTTAGAAATGCGTATTTGATGCATGAAAAATAATTTTAATATATTGTAAAGTATTTTGAATATGTTGTGAATTTATGTGATAATTAAAAAAAAGAAAAAAAATAATAATAATAATAAAAATGATAAAATTAAATAAAAATGATAAAATTGGATTTTCCAAAACCAAAATTTTAAATAAAAAAAAAATGAATGATTTTTTTTGGACTTAGAAAAATATGTTTTCATGAAATGAAAATCAATTGATTAGATCATAGGATCATCAAAAATGATTTTTACAAAAATTTAAAATTTAATGAATTTAAAGTGGAAATAATTCAAAAACTAAAAATTGATCAACAAATTAAAGTTCATTTCAGAAGAACTACGTTTTGTCTTATCTCGATTAGCGAGTACGTAGGCACCTGCGGGGCGACATTAAAAAATGAAAAAAATGTTTTTGTTTTTTTTTAATATTGTGAATAAGTATTTTGAAAATATAAGATGTTTTGTTGATATTCATATTCTAAAAAAAAAATAGAAAAATGTGACTTATAAATACTTGTTTTGTTTCATTTGAGTTTTTGAGTATGAAAAGGATAAATTATAATTTAAAATTCCAAAAGTGGTAACCATTGGTTTTAATAGGTTAGCCCCGAATCCATGATATCTGGTTTTAAAAGTTTGGTTTTTTAAATCAAATTTTGAGATTAGTGGCTAAGTTAGGATCAACCGACCCATTGATCCTAGCTTTTTATTTTTCCCGATTTATATCGGGTGGCAACTCTAAAAGTTTTCAAAAATTAAATTTCTTTTTAACCGCTAGTCGAGGATTCATGTTAAATGGGTTCAGGTTTAATGTGAATCGGTTTAGGAGAAATGAACCAGACAGTGGGAAAATCCAGGCTCGACAGCTTTAGCAAACAAATACTTGAGAGCTGCATGGTCAGTGTATACTACAACTTTAGAACCTATCAGATAAGGCCTAAATTTATCACATGCAAAGATAACAGCTAAAAGCTCTTTCTCAGTGGCATAATTTCTCTGGGCCTCATTTAGTGTTCTACTTGCATAGTATATAACATGAAAGATCTTACCTCGTCTCTGACCAAGTACTGCTCCAACTGCAAAGTCGCTGGCATCACACATGAGTTCGAAAGGAAGCTCCCAGTCTAGCGCAATGATTACTGGTGTGGAAATGAGCTTTCCTTTAATAAATGAATGCCTGCAGACATTTGTCATCAAAATTGAACACCGCATCTTTTTCCAGAAGGTTGCAAAGAGGTCTGGAAATTTTGGAGAAGTCCTTGATGAATCGTCTATAGAAGCCAGCTTGTCCAAGAAAACTTCTGACTCCTTTAACAGTCGTGGGTGGTGGTAACTTCTCAATAATCTCCACTTTGGCTTTCCACTTCAATTCCTCTCGCAGAAATTTTTGTGACCCAACACTATCCCTTCTCTAACCATGAAGTGGCATTTTTCCCAATTCAGGATCAGATTGGTATCTTTACATCTTTGTAGAACCGAGGCTAAATTCTCAAGACATAGATCGAATGACTTTCCAAAGACTGAAAAATCATCCATAAAGATCTCGATAAAATTCTCAAGCATATCTGAGAATATAGCCATCATACACCTTTGAAATGTAGCAGGTGCATTGCAAAGTCCAAAAGGCATTCTCCTAAAGGCAAATGTGCCATAAGGACAGTGAATGTTGTTTTCTCTTGATCATCGGGTGCAATAGAAATTTGATTGTATCCAGAATATCCATCAAGAAAACAGTAATAATCATGCCTGCAAGTTTCTCCAACATCTGATCAATGAAGGGAAGTGGGAAAGTGATCCTTTCGAGTGGCATCGTTCAACTTATGTAATCAATACAAACTCTCCACCCAGTCACAGTACGAGTAGGAATCAATTCATTTTGCTCATTCTTCACTACAGTCATACCACCTTTCTTGGCACTACTTGAACCGGACTAACCCATTTACTATCAGAGATAGGATAGATGATACCTGCGTCAAGCAGCTTCAAATTCTTTCTTGACAACTTCTTTAAGTGTTGGGTTAAGTCTCCTTTGTGGTTGAACTGTAGGATTACACTTAGCTTCCATAAGGATTTTGTTGAGTGCAAATAGTAGGCTATACCCTTGATATCAGCATGGTTCATCGATTGCTCTTTGTGCTTTTCAACACATCAATCAACTGTTGTTCTTGTGTATCTGTCAATGCAGATGAAATGATGATTGGCAACGTATCACCAATTCCAAGAAAAGCATACTTCAGATGGTCAGGAAGTGGTTTAAGCTCCAATGTCGGTGGTTGCGTCAAAGATGGAACTTGCTTCTGCTCATTTGTACCCAAAGATTCATAATATCTGGTTTTGATCATTGGTACATCTTCCATTTTTTCTTCATCCTCTTCATCATCACTCCAATTGTCCACGTCTCTCAAGACGGACTCCATAGTCTCCATACCAGTTTGTTCTTCAAGCGACTCAAAAACCAGCTCATCAATGGTATTGATGGTGTAACAGCCATCGGCATCATCAAATTGTTTCATTGCCTCATAGACATTGAAAGTAACCTGTTCATCATCACTCGTAATGTAGTTGCCTTGTTCCACATCAATTTAGTGCTTTTCCTGTTGCAAGGAACGGTCTGCCCAAGATCATGGGAACTTCCCTATCTTCATCCATGTCTAGCACTACAAAAATCCACAGGGAAAAAGAATTTGTCAACTTTAACTAGGACATTTTCCACAATACCCCTAGGGTATTTTACACTTCTATTAGTAAGTTGCAAAGTTACATGTGTATCTTTGCAATCTCTAAGTCCTAGTTTTGAAAAATGATGACGGCATTAAGTTAATACTTGGACCAGAATCAATTAAAAACTTTATCAAAATACAATCACCAATGGTGCAAGGAACAGTAAAACTTCCTGATCTCGGAGCTTAGTGGGCAGACTGGTTGTTTGTTTCGTAGGATCATGGAACATTCTCCAGTGAGTATCACATTGCCATCAATTTCCTCTTGTTAGACAGCAATTCCTTGATGAATTTGGCATAGGAAGGCATTCCTTGAATTACTTCTAAGAATGGCATGTTGATATGCAGCTTTTTGAAAACATCCAGGAATTTTGAAAATTGCTCATCAAGCTTTTGTTGCTTTAATCTTCCTGGAAAAGGAACGGGAAGAAAATATGATTTCACCTCAGGTGGTTTTTGAATAGTTTCCTCCATCTTTCGTTTCCCTTTGTTGGTTTTGTGGTGGAATTTCCTCTTCATCTTTAGTATTCCTCAACTGGAGCAATCTCCTTTCCACTTCTCAATGTGATTGCATTTACAGACTTGGGATTCTCCTCGTGTTACTTGGTAAAGACCCAGATGGTCTTTATTACTCACTTACTGTGCAAGTTGATGGAGTTTCCTTGCAAATCTTGAATGATTGCATTTTGATTGTGAGTGAGTTTGTTGTGGTGACCAATGAAATCCCTCAGTAATGCTCAGTGGATGATTGAATTTGCTGTTAAGGTGGGGCATTTCTTACATCCTTGTCCTTGAAAACCAGGTGGGTGCTTTAGAACACTGGCATCATTCTGATATGAAAGATTTGGATGATTTCGCATATTCGGATGATATGTGTTTCCAAAAT